>JAADWX010000905.1:0-12732 GCA_023336405.1 Globisporangium echinulatum | reverse complement strand
GAGCTGCTTCTTGATCGTCGGCATGAGCGGCGGGATGGAGAACCAGCCGAAGAACGCGATGAAGAACGAAAGCCACGCAAAGTGGAATGCGCGCATGTGCGGTCGCGCGGAACTCAATAGCTTGATCTCCGTGGCGCGGTCGCCCTGCGACGCGTCGGTCGCGATCGGGTAGTCGATGAGTTGATGATGGTCGAGGTGCTGCATGACTGGGATCGCACTGGACGGACTCCCGGGCGTTTGCAACTGACCCTGGTAGATAAAGTCGATGTGGTTCCCGCCACGCGTGGGCGGTTCGTACAGCGTCACCATGGTGGCACACGTCGCTGACTATCGAGGTGGAAGTGAGTAGTGAGTTAGGTCGGTCGCAACGCCGAGTGGAGGTCGCAGTGTCGTGTCAAGAGTGAGTTGGCAAGTGAGCACGTTCTTGGGAGGCTGAGTCACCTGAATCCGCTTTCGTATAACACACACCTGACTGCAGCACCACGACGTACAAGTGCGTGGCGGTGCTGTGGAAACATGTAGTGCGTGTGAGAGAGACTAAGCGACTCGGAGGATATGGCACGGTTCACTTGTTGAGATCACCACCGCTAAAGTGTCGTGCGCTCAAGTACACCTCGCTCCTGCATTCACCGCCGGCATCGCCTCTCATACGAACCCAGTTGTGACTTGAAGTGAAGCGACGATTTCGTGACGCTCTGCGAGTCGACTGCTGCTGCGCGTCGCTGATTGCTTCGCGAGAACAGTGACGCGTCGTAGCACGACAAACGTCAGCAGAAGGGGCAAGTAACATTCTGAAGTGCGCATCTCGCTCAGGTCCCACAGTGTCGAGTTACGCTGCACCCACCGAGCCGTTGGAACATGAAGCACTCATGCGTTTGGCCAACGTCGCTTTATGATCGTGTTCATCGGCGTTCATGTTGTGAATGAGCACAATACTAGACGTTCGAGGTGAAGATGAGGTCGCTCCATGAGAGCTTGCTGATTCTCGTGTTTCGACAGCATCTACATCGGCAATGATCGCTATCCCCGAGTTCTTCACGTCGGTTCGTTCGTTAAGCTTCGAGCACAAGGAGCGAGGGCACTGCTGGCAACAGTAGCAGCACCAGTGCGTGCAAACGCGATCTCGCGTTGTCTGCATCGTGGCGACTCCGCGTACAGTGTTTGTCGTCCTCTATGTCATCGCCCGTCCCCTGCCTTCCCTACAGCCAAACGCTCTTGTTGAGTGACAATAAGTGCGCATGCATACAGTCGCGACTCGATCGAGCTACTCCAGATCGCACGCACGCAACGACTTGCTCGCTCTCGCGCATGTACCTCGTGGCGAGTCTGCGATGCGCAGGTGAACAAACACACGCCTAGCTCTTTGCAAGGATGTCGACACTTGCATTGTTGTTGTACTGTACTAGTACACGTCCTCTCGACTCGCGTTGTTGAGTCAAGGACGAGAACAAAGAGCATGTGACTGTCGTGAATGCAGCCAAAAGATGCGAGGAGCTCTTCGCAAAGAGCGCTCTGCGAGACCAGCTTGTCGTGGATGTTGCAACACAGTCAAACGAAACAACCGACCAGTCCGGTTGTATTCAGTTGGACGAGAGCAAGTCAGAACAGCGCACGTGTGAGGCACTTGACGCCAGTCACGTTAGACGCGACTACCGATGTACTACGTACTTGCGACCAAGCGCGTCGACGACGCAGCGGCTCAATCAGCACAACGCATTGCCAGTCAATCGGTGTGTCACAACAGTCCAGAACAGCCACAGCAACGTACAGTGTCCACTCGTCCATTCCGACTGTCGTATGCACAACGCGAGCGTCTTCGCTCCTACTCTCTCGCTACCAATCGCTACTCACTCGCTACTGACCTACTTAACCTACGTGCACTCGCCCACAATCACATGCACGTACCGCTGGCTTCAACGCAGCTTTGTGCGCTTGAGCTTCTTCTCGAGCCGCTCTCGCGCCGACTCGGACTTGCGCTTGCTGCTGCTGCTGCTGTGGCTGTTGTGATAGCTGTGTGTCGCGCTGTGCAACTTGGGCGTGAGCGACATCGGTGGCCGCGCAAGTGTCGAAAGCTCCGAGAGGATGTCGGCTGCTGCGTGGCCGTCGGCGTCAGTCTCGGCAGACACGGTGGCGCTACTACTGCCACTACCACTCAAACGCACGCGCGACTTGCTGCTGTTGCTGCTTCCCGATCGTTTTCGCGACTCGCTACTTGGTCGGTGACTGTTGCTGCTGCCACCACTACTGCGTTTGCGCTCGTGACTCGCAGTCGTCGAGCTCTTGCGACTTGTCACATTCGCGCGTGAGCTGCTCGTTGGCGGTGCTGCAGCTGGCGGCGGCGGTGTCGACGGTGGCATCGGTGGTGGTGGTGGCGGCGACAGTTCCGGTACTGACGCATCGCGACTGATCACCAGTGGTGGCGGCGGTGGCGGTTCGACAGCACTCGGTGCAGTAGCAACAGCTGAGCTGCTGCTGCCACCGCTACTGCTGCGACGGCGTGACGAGCCAGCCGTTGGCTTGCGGCTGCGCTGCGTCGTCGTCGTCGACTTTGTCTTCTTGCTCGACGTCGATGGTGACGGTTGCTTCGAACGATTGCTGCTGCTGCTGCTCTTCGTCTTGCTCTTGTCTTTGCTCTTGCTCTTCAGTCGCTGGCACCGATGGCACTCGTAGTACTCGGGCGGTTCGTCCTCCTTCTGGACACCGATGCACAGTGCGTGCGCCCAGCCTTCGCAGCGGTCGCACGCGATCATGCGCGACCCGTCGTCAATGTTCGCGCCGCGCATGCCGCACGGACAGTCGACGTACCACTTTTCGCACCGGTAGCACACAAACTGGTAGTCAAGCGTCGAGCGCCCCGGCCGCAGCGCGCACTGCGTGTGCACCCAGTAGTTGCACATGTCGCACTGCACGAGGGGGCTGCCGTCGTCAATGTTGCGGCCCTTGAGGCCGCACGAGCAGTCAAACTCCCACGTGTCCGGGTTGCTGCTGCTGCCGTCGGTTGGGCCAGTCGTCGTCGCTGGCCGCAGCGGCGCTGTCGCGACAGTGTTTGCATCGGCTGACAGTGTTGATGTCTTGGGCTGGCGCTTCTTGTTGCTGCTGCTTGTCTTGGACCGCGCTGTCGTGTTTGTATTAACAGCCCCACTACTAGCAGCACCGCTCGACTTCTTCTTCCCGCGCTTGAGCTGCTCAAAGCGCTCGCGCTGGTGCTGCCGCGCGCGCTCGATCACGTCGTTGCGCGACGACGGCGAGAGCGTCAGCGCGTCGGTCTTGATGCGCTTACGCACCGCAAGCAGCGTATCGACGGGCGCGGCTGGCAAACGCGGGTACGCGTTGTCGACATCCGAGCCTTCGCTCTCGCTCGTGCTGCTGTCGACACCAGTCGGTTCACTCACTGGCGCTGCGACAGGCATAGCAGCTACACCAGCTACGGTAGGAACATCGACTTTAGGGTGACTGCTGCTCGCGCTGCTGCTGCTGCTACTGCTGCTGCTGCTGCTGCTCGAGCTCGAGTCGCTGTCGTTGCCATCATCCTTGTCATCTTTGTCATCCTTGTCGCCTTTGCGACCGTCGTTGTCCGAGTCCGAGTCGCTTGAGCTCGAGCTGTCGCTCGAACTCGACGCTGCCGAACTGCTGCTCGTGTTGCTCGTTGTCGACGGGCACGGACTGCTCGCGTCGGCATGCGTTTGCTTGACTGGCGTCGTCGTCATAGCGTCTGCAGGAGCGCCTGCTGTGGCTTCAGCTGGTGCATCTGCTGGAGCGTCTGCTGTGGATGGCAGTGACAGTGTCGGCGGACGCACTGCAGCAGCCGCATCAACAACGCGCGCGACTGCAAAGTGGCTTCGAAGACTCGTGAGCAGCGCGTCGGGCGATGCGTACTTAGCGCTCTTGCAAATCGTCGCGATACTCACGTCCTTGACGTTGTTCACACCATCAGCAGCGACGTCGTCGTTAACGTCGTCCGTGTCGCTCACGCGCTCACTCGCGAGCCACTTGTCGAGCGTCGCAACGAGCGTCTTGAGCTGCTTGCGCTCAAAGACCGACATCGCAGCAGCTGCCGTTGGCTTGCGTGCTGTTGTACCAGTCGAGGTCGCGCCGTCACGACTCGCCGCTGCGCGTTTCGCTGCCTGCTTAAGTACGCGTGCGTAGTGCACTGCTGCGTACCAATGCACGGCCCCAAAGTGCGGGAAGCGAAACTGCTTCGCGACGCCAAGTGCGTCCTCGATCGCGTGGCACCGGAGCTGCCGCGTGATGTGGTAGCCGGTAAGAAAGTTGCCGCCAAACGCGATCGAGTCCTCGGGCGTGTACACCGCGTGGATCCAACCGGATGGTAGCAAGAACGTCTCGCCGGCGCGCACGTCGACAAGCGCAACGTCGTCCATGTGGTCGGCAAGGAAGTCCGAGACGCCAAACTGGTACTGCGCTTGGAACCGAAAGTACGCGCGTAAGTTCGCATCGGTTGGCGGTATAAGTAGGAAAATCTATCGTCATAGGTACGGCAACCGTGTTAAACCCGACACATATGAAGTACGAAATTGTAAAGTACGCACGACAGACAAAATGGCGCAAGTGCGTACCTTGCGGCCAGCATACAAGTGGTACCAGACCGACGAGCCGCAAAAATCGACGTGAAAGTCCGTGTAGCTCTCGGCGCAGCTCATGAGCGTGTAGAGCTGCACGCGCGGCATGCGCGCGCGGTCCGCCTTGTTCGCTTTCGGCCAGAGCGCTTCGACCCAGCCAATGTCTTTGACTGCCGTTGGCGGCCGCACGACGCGCGCGAGCTTGCTCGAGCCGCACTCGAGGCTCAATAAGTTCAGAATGCGCGACCGCTGCGCCGGCGGCTGCGCAAAGAACGCGACCCACTGCGCGAGCGTCATGTCCTCCGCGAGTTCGAGCTGCGACGCGACCTGTGTATGTGGCACGTCGATGCTGCGTCAGTCTGCGTGCGTGTGGTGTGGCTGTACCAGTGCCTGCCTAGCTGGCCATCTATGGAGGACGCAACCGACAGCTAACGAACGTACATCGATCGCGCGGATTGAGCGGCCGCTGCCAATGAGCTTCTCGAGGTCTGAGAGGCTCAAGACGTCCGTGTCTGGCACTGCAAAGAGCAATTGCAGTCGACATGATGAAGTGCGCACACGCCAGTACGGCAGTATGTCAGCTGTATCAGCAGGAAGTGTGTGTCATGCACATTGCCAGCAGATGTACGTACCTTGTAGACCCACTTGGCGCGGCGATGCAGCAACGATCGGGTTGCTAAAGCCATTCTGCACGAACTTTTTGCAACGACAAGCGACGTAGTGTGCGTGAGCGTGTGTGCGTGTGTACAAGACTGGCTGCAAGAGTTGCAGTCGCAGTGGCGCGACCTACGTCTACGACAGTGAATGAGCAGCAGGACGTACGTAGTCGCGGTCAATGACCTGAGTGTCTGGCACGACGTACGCGACGCTCTCTGCACGCGGTGGGCGGCTTTGGAGCTCCTGCAAACGCTTCTGCATGCGCGAGCGCCAGTCGGTCGCAGTCTCGGGTTGGAACTCCTTGCGCTGTGGCGCACGCTCGAACGTAGGGTCAAGCACAAACGTGTCGACGTCCGCGTCATCGTCGTCGCCGCTCGTGACGTCGTTTACGTCTTCACGACGCTGCTGGTCCACGCACATTGTCGTTGTTGTGTTTGTCGCCATTGGCGCAGTGGCCTCAGCTTGCATTGGCTGCGTCGCCATCATCGCGTCCTTCTTCGAAGTGTTGCTGGGCACCACAACACACTCGAAACACGAGCTGCAGGGAGTGTGCGTGCTGCAACAATCGATAGTGACAAAAACGAGAGGATTCGCGAAATATCCCGAATCGAAACAGTTGCAACTCGGGACGTAACAGCGCATTCTCCCTGAGTTTTTGCTCGCACGATAGCCACTAATGATCCACAATCGCTTGTGGTCGCCACACTGACTGCCACTCGATACAAACTGCGCGATACAGCGCACTCGACTCACTCGCTGACAGCGATCGCATCGCTGCTACACCAAGACAGACAACGACGACGACAACAGAAGGCAACTCCGTGTGCCCAATATGAGCCAGTGGATGCTCCGCAGTGCGCTGCAGCGAGCACTCGTTGTCGGCAGCAGCGACTGCGCTGTGATCGCGACGAAAAGCAGTCTGCATCCCAGACTGCAGTCGATCACGACTCGGCGAATCACTGTGTCGTCCGTGCCAGATCGCCGCAAGCGCAACCACCATCCGAGCAACCGCAAAGATCCGCGAAAGAAGACTGACGCTGCAGCAGACAGCAATGCAGCAGGTGAGCAGCCAGTAGCGACAGCTCGCGTCGGCGCGAACAACACGACGAAAGCCAAGGGCAACTGGGACCTCTTTAGCAGCGCGAACCGCAACAACAACGCTGCCGGCAACAGCAACAGCACGACAGGCGGTGCAACTCGCAACAACAACAACAACAGCAACAACCATAGCAACAGCAACAATGCAAACAAGCAGCAGAGCGGCAACAAGAGCAATGCATTCCGCAACGCCAAGAACCCGCGCGCCGGTGCCTTTGGCAAGCGCCAAGGCGGCAACGGCAGTGGCGGTACGCAGAGCCCCGTGTTCACGAACAAGTTCCAGAACCTGCTGTCGTTTGCACTCGACACGGACGGCAGCGACGCTGCAGTCGACCAGTCAGCATTGCCAGCGCACCGCAGCAAGAAGAAGTTTGACTTTGGTGCTGCGACCGCTACACGCGACCCAGCGCTGTCGGCACTCGGACTGCTTGATGACAACGACGATGAGGACGACGCAGGCAGTAGTGCGTTTGACAGCGACAGCGACGCGACGCGTGCGCGCAAGCACAAGAGCAAACGCGCGCCATTGCTGTCAGCTGCTGCCCCAGCAGCAAACGCAGCAGCTTCGATCGCAAACGGATCACCCGACAAGCGCAAGCAGCTCAAGAACAAGAAGAAGAAGGACGGACGGAGTCTGCTGCAGAACTTCCAGTTTGAGAACAGTCTGTTTGACGCCGACGACGACCTGTTTGGCCACGTCGACTGGACCGAGACGCGCCGCAACGGTAGTGGCAGTAACGACAATGAGTACCGCGAACACCGACGTTCGCAGCGCTCGATGCGCAAGCAGAGCAAGCACGCGCCGCCTATGCGTCCGACTGCTGCGCCGCTCGAAGTCGAGATCCCAACGGCGATCGCGGTCAAAGACCTCGCCGAGCGCATGTGCGTCAAGTCGCGCGTGCTGCTCAAAGCGCTGCGCGACCTCGGCGAGCGCGGGCTCCAGGACGACTCGGTACTCTCAAACGACGTTGCCGAGCTCGCAGTCGAGTCGCTCAACATGGTGCCCGTGCTGCTGCCGCCCGAGTTTGTCGACCTCGAGCTCACGGTGCCACCAGCTGACTGCTCGATGTTTGCGCCGCGGCCGCCGATCATTTCGGTCATGGGCCACGTCGACCACGGCAAGACGACACTGCTCGACGCGCTGCGCAAGTCCAAGGTCGCAGCAGGTGAAGCCGGCGGCATCACGCAGAGCATTGGCGCGTTCACGGTCGAGCTCGGCGCGCACTATGGCGCACAGAGCCGGATCACGTTCATCGACACGCCCGGCCACGCGGCGTTCAGCGGCATGCGCGCACGCGGATCTGAAGTTACGGATCTCATTGTCCTCGTCGTTGCAGCGGACGACGGCGTGCGGCCGCAGACGACCGAGGTCGTGCAGCTCGCGCTCAAGAACAACGTGCCACTCGTTGTCGCGGTGACCAAGTGCGACATGCACGCGCACGACGAGCGCGAGGTGCGGAACCGCATCGCTGACCAGCTCCTGAACATTGGCGTCGTCGTCGAGCAGATGGGCGGCGACACGCCGCTCGTGTGCGTCTCGGGCAAGACCGGCGACGGCCTCGACGCGCTCAAAGAGACGATCGCGCTCCACGCCGAAGTGCTCGACCTGCGCGCCGACGCGAAAGCGGCCGGTGAAGCCGTCGTGCTCGAAGCGAATGTTGCGCGCGGCGTCGGGACGCAAGTCGACACGATCGTCAAGTGGGGCGCGCTCCAGACCGGCGCGATCGTCGTGTGCGGGCTCGAGTACGGCAAAGTGCGTGCGCTCGTCGACGAGAACGGGAAGCGCGCGAAAGTGATTGGCCCCGGCAATCCAGCGCGTGTCGTAGGGCTCAAGGGTCTCCCGAACGCTGGCGACGCGCTGTTTGTCGTTGCGACCGAGGAACGCGCAAAGGAAGTCGTTGCGCAGCGCCAGGAGCTCCTCGAGTGGGACCTCATGGCGACGGCGCACGGCGACGACGACGTGGATGGCACAACGGATGCATCGGGTCGACCGCTTCGGCGACGAAAGTACATGGGCGCGCGGCGCAAGTGGGAGCAGATCGAGCTCCGACGCCGCGAAGACGCCGACGAAGCGAAGCGCGTCGCATCGCTCAAGGCCGGCGACGCCGGGTACGTTGCGAACGTCGTGCCGATCATTGTCAAGACCGACTCGGTCGGTGTCATCTCGGCGATCGACGAGCTCATTGCGTCGCTGCCGTCGGACGAAGCTGTGATCAAGCGCATCATGGCGTCGGTTGGACCGGTATCGTCGTCGGACGTTGCGATGGCCGAAGCGACGGGTGCAACGATCTACGCGTTCAACATCAAGCACCCGAGCACGATCGATCGTGAAGCGCTCGAGAAGAGCGTGAGTATTCGGCAGCACCGCGTCGTGTACACGATGCTCGACGACATCAAGGAGCTCCTGCGTGAGAACTTGAGCGGCGTCGAAGAGGCCGAAGTCATTGGCGCAGCTGAAGTGCTCCAGTCGATCCCGATCACGACGTCCGGCCGTCGGACGACGAACATTGCTGGTTGCAAGATCACAATGGGCGCGATGAACATGAACGCCAAGTACAGACTCATTCGCGACGGCGAGACGATCGTCGACGGCATTGCGATGGAGTCGATGCGCCACTTCCAGGAGAAGGTTGGTGAAGTGACCAAGGGCCAAGAGTGCGGCCTGCAGCTCGACGGGCTCGACGATTTCCAGCCCGGAGACGTGCTGCAGGCGTACGTCCTAAAGGTCGTCAAGCGCACGATGTAGAGGATGACTACGTCGCAACGCATCGAGCGACTTGGAGTGGAAGAAATGCGAGTCGAATGACTGAGTACATCATCGTAGAGAACGTTTATACACAAAAGAACAAAGAAAAGAACAAAGAACAAAAGAACATCGTATCGTAAATTGCTCGCGCCATTCGCCCCTGTGTGCATCGCTGAGTGTGTACTCGAGCATCCTGCTGGGGTCGACGCAAGTCGTCGCAATGAGCGCTCACTGTCGTCACTCGCCGTCGCTCGCTCGCCACTCGCGTGCCGTCACTACTGTCAATTGACTGACCATCAAACAACAGATAAACCCATCGTCGAGCCTATAATGCCTCGACAAACGTCATGAGGTCAGCGTTGTCGCCGCTGTCGTCGTTGTCGCCGTTGCCCCCGTTGCCGCCACTCGAACCACCGCCGTGGCGAGCGCCGCTGCTGTTCGGGGTGTCCTGACCGTCGTACGACATGAGCCCCGAGCCGTCCATGTCGAGCATTCCGAGGTCGCCAAAGCCGGTTGGCGACAGGTCGTTCGGGAACCCGATCGAGTACGTCGACGCTGCGTTCGCGCCGCTAAGGTTCGGCGGCATCTGCAGCAGCGAGCCTTCCATGTACAAGTTGTCGTCGAGACTCAAGCCCATGCCCGACGACATTGACGGACTGCGCGCCAGATCCCGCGCCTGCTGCTGTTGCTGCTGTTGTTGCTGATGGTTCTTTTGCTGTTGCGCCTGTTGTTGTTGTTGTTGCACCTGTTGTTGCGCTTGTTGTTGCGCGTGTTGCTGACGCATTTGTTGTTGTTGTTGTTGTTGTTGTTGTTGCGAAGCGCCAGGTTGCTGCTGTTGTTGCTGACCAGCAGCCTGGTTCGCTCCTGCTGGCGTTCGTTGCTGCTGCTGCGCTGCGTTCCCGCTCTGGTTGTTTGGCGGCGGCTGGTTGCCAGGTTGGCTGTTGGCGTTCGCGGCCGCTTGCTGCTGCTGCTGCTGCTGCTGCTTCATCTGAGCTGCCTGTGCGCCACTTTGTTGCTGCTGCGACTGTGCGTTTGGCTGTTGTTGCTGCTGCCCTGGCGCTTTCTGCTGCGCCGCTTGCTGCTGTTGCTGGCGTTGCATCTGGAGCTGCTGCTGGCGCTGCATCTGCATGCGTTGCTGCTGCTGCTGCATCTGGTGCTGCCGCTGGAGGTGCTGCTGGTACTGCTGCTGCTTTTGCTGCGCGGTCTGCTGCGCACTCGCAGCGCCCTGTGGCGCCTGCTGCGGCTGTTGCGGCTGCTGTTGCTGGTTTGCAGCATTCTGTTGTTGCGCCTGTTGCTGTTGTTGCTGATGTTGTTGCGCGTGCTGCTGTTGGTGTTGCTGGAGCTGCTGCTGCTGTTGCCGCATCGCCATGTTCGGGTCCGCCATGTTCATTGGCATTCCGGTGTTCGTGTTGCCTGCAGCAGAGCCCGTCGCATTGCCAGCTGCCGCGTTTGGCGGCGACGCTGTCGGTGCAGTACCCGGTGCTGTCGACCCTGCTGGACCGGCCCCAGCGCCAGCACCAGCTCCTGCACTGTTCGGACCGGGCGGGAACGTGCGCTTGTCGGTCTCGGTGCGCAGCTTCTTCAAGTACGGATTAACGATCTTGACAATGTACTTGTAGACCTTGTCGAGCTCCTCGAGCTTCCGCGGCGCGTGCGTCGCTTGGTCCTCGCTCAGTACGCTCGCGCACAGCTGGACGTAGCTCAGGAGGTACCGCAGCTTCTTCTTCTGGTCCGTCTCGTTGTGGTCGCGCATGTGGTCGACGTACTTCTTGAACGCGCTATGGACCTTCTCGACGTCGTCGTGGTACTTGGCCTTGAGCGCGACGTGCTGGCGCCAGTACTCGGCTGCGCTGTCGGTCGCATTCCCAATCGTGGCTTCCGGCTTGACGGCCGCCACAGTCGACTTGTTGTTTGCACCAGCATCCACAGCGTTCGGGTTCGCATTGCCACCACCGCCACTTGCGCCTGGAATCACAACAGCGCCACCCGGTGCGCCAGTCGGCATGGGCTGCTGCTTGACTTGTGGCGGCACGTGGCCGGGTGCAAACTGCTGCGGGTGGCCAGCGTACGCGCCTGGCATCGGCTGCGGTGGCACAGCACGCGCTGCGAGCGCAGGGTTGCTGTAGTACGAAAAGTCGAGCCGCGAGAGCATGCCGTTGTTCGGAAGCGCTTGCGCTGCCATCGCAGCGTTCACGTCGGTCGGTTGCGCGCGGAGCGACTTGAGGCGGTTGAAGATCTTTGTGATGTAGTCCTCCTGCGTGCGCGACTCTTTGTACAGCGTGAGCTCGTACCACGACACGTTCATCCAGAGCTTGATGCCCGGTGGCGGGTCGCTCGCGACGCGCACCATCTCGTTGTAGCTGGTCGTTTCGAGCGAGTGAGTGCGCGTGTGAGGTCATGTGTGTGCAGTGATTGAGAGAGGAAGACAGCAGCTATGGCAGCGTCACCTGCCTACACACATACTCATACAAGCAGCCATACAGTGACGTACATCTTGGCAATGAGGTTTGCGCGGTGCTCGCGCGTGAGCTGGATGCGCCAGTCCGCACCCATGACCTGGCCGCCGACCATCTGCACGCCGCCGGCTGCAGCGCCAGCCATGTTTGGGTTCATGCCGACGTTCGGGTTCATCTGGTTCATCTTCATGGCCGCGAGGTGCTGCTGCTGCTGTTGGTTCGGGTCCATGCCCATGGCGCGCTGCTGCGCGTTCATGGCGTTCATAGCGTTCATGTTCATCATCATTTGCTGCTGCTGCTGCGGGGGCACGCCGTACTGGTTCAGGTTCACGCCGCCCGCCATCGGGTTCATGCCCATGCCCATCTGTACACCACCGGGGTTTCCAGCGCCACCAGGGTTGCCGACGCCGACGCTCACGCCACCGGCGCCACCGGCAGCGGTCGTCATCGGCATCGACATGGCCTGTGGCATGCCCATGGGCATCGACATCGACTGCTGCGCCATCGACATCGGGTTCACTGCGTGCGGGTCCATCAACGCCGCGTTCTTCTCGTCAGCCGTCGCTCGTGCTCGCTCTCAGTGGTAACTCGAAATGTGCGCGCTTTCGCTCCTGTACTCGCTCGTTCGCTCCAGCTTCATCGCTTTCCGTCCCATGCTCTTTCTTTCCAATATGTGTGTGAGAATCTGTACCTCCCAGTGAATATTCAATTTACCCGCTGGCTCGACCACGCAAAATCAAAGAGAAGTGCAATTTTGTTAATGTTGTTGGTTTGCCTTGTTTTTTTAAGTCATTTTCGCCAATTACAGGACACTCATACCATGCAAATTCAAGTTGTTGGATTTTGACAAGTCATTTATATCAATATTCATTTATGCGTAGTATGTAACCTCATTATTTCTTCACAGAACGGAGGTAGTAAAGTGCGCTACAAAAGTCTTGGAAAAACTAATTTGTTGGCAGTACCGTCAATTTTGCTTAGAAGCTAAAATCATATCAAAAACGATAGAGCGTTCTGCGACGATTGCAGTGATACAATCCGATCACCGAAAATTGTAGTACAGTCATCTCTCTCAGTACTGCGGTCAAAACATATGGAAAATAATATTCAGTTTTGAAGGGATAATTAACATGAAGATATAAAAAATCGCAGTATCCGAAACAAGGCTTCTTTGTATTCAGTTTGAAGTGAGACGCAG
>JAADWX010000904.1:0-12741 GCA_023336405.1 Globisporangium echinulatum | reverse complement strand
GCACGGACGTCAATACACAAGCGTTGATGAGCTCAAGACCGCTATCATCACCGCTTGGGACGATATCCCGGTCGAGCTCCTTGCCAAATTGGCTGGCTCAATGACAGCTCACTGCATCGCTGTGGTGCGGAGCAAGGGCGCTATGATTGGTTACTAGGTGTCTTGTGAGGTCGCTCTAGTCACACCACAGTCTAACATCTCCCAACACGTGCTGGTTGTCCCCACAAGCGCTTGGAACCCCACTGTCCGCTTCTTTTTGTCGCATCCTATAACAGGGTCTGAATTTCATATGGTCGTCCTGTGGCTACACTTGGTCAAATCGACTGAAATTTCACCACAAGAACTCTCACGGTTGGTTCTATCAGCTCACAGAAAATCTCGCTCGCAAACGCATTTTTGCAAGTGAAATATTAATTTTGGTATTTTTTAATTGTGTCCGTAAGATTTTGGCGCGCACTGTACTTATCATTTTAACCGTTTTTTTACACAATAAACAATAACTATATTTGACACAGCTATTATATATACGAAACGCTCTAGTCAAAAACGACTTGAACAATGGATCGAACATCGAGACAAAGATTGCATGCTCAAAATGCTGTAATACGTCCTTCTCCTTTTCCAATATGTGTCACTGCAGGTCGGATTTAGCAAATATTGAGCCTTTCCGAATGCTATTCTGTGTGCGAGAAAGCTCACGGTACAGTGGATCAATACGACGCAATTTACGCACAAACTGCCTTCGTTGGTGTATTTTAGTACTAAAACGAGTCCTTTCAAACTGGGCATTTTTGAACGGATTTTGTCATTTGGTGAAAAGATATCGCTTTTCTACATCACCTTCATAGTTCAATCAAGGTTGATTTCGGACATATATTGTCAAACACGGAAATGAGTTCAGCCGAACACATATTGTGATTCAGAACTGGTGCACTTGAAAGCCATGTTAACAGGCATCATGTCTGCTGTATATGTGCATGCGCTCGATGCTGCATACGCTAGACATGCAGCTCAAGACAACGGATGTTCGCTCGGCATTCGAACAGGGCTCCTTCTCAGGCTTGTCAGGCATCTACACGCTCTCGACGTCGTTTCGCTCCTCGGGCGCGATACCTGCTCCAGCATGTACACATCACACACGAGTCACACATGAGTCATCGCATGCAAACGACAGACTCAACGACACCACAGCTGAAGTCGCTCCTGATAATCGCACCGTTGAGGTGCTCGAGACCGAGCATGAGTGCCTGCGTGCCAAGGCGACCGTGGCCCTGCGCTTTCACTGCCAAGTACAGCTGGTTCGCGAGCGCGAGACCTGGGAGCGAGAGGCTCATCCTGCCCACGACACCGCGCACGCCCATCGTCAGTAGACATGCATACGAGACCGCGTCTCCATGACCTACCAACTGACACATACGTTTACACACACACACGCACCGGTTCGCTTCCTTGAGCGCAATGCCCATGTCCTTGAGGAAGTGCTCGACAAAGAAGCCCGGGTCAAAGTTGCGCTTCGCGATGCGCGGCCCCATGTTGCTGATCGACCACGACCCAGCAGCGCCAGCGCTCACGGCGCGGATCGCTTCGGCCATGTCGAGCCCGGCGCGCTTGGCGTACAGCAAACCCTCGACGACGCCAATCATGTTGGTCGCGATCAAGATCTGATTCACCATCTTCGTGTGCTGCCCAGCACCGGCGCCGCCCATGTGGCGGATGTTCTTGCCCATGGCGTTGAAGAACGGCATCGTCGCGTGCACGGCGTCGGCGTCGCCGCCGACCATGATCGACAGCGTCGCTTCGCGCGCGCCAATGTCGCCGCCCGAGACCGGCGCGTCGAGCGTCAAGACGCCTTTGCGCTTCGCCGCGTCGTAGATCTCCTTCGCAAGCGACGGCTCGCTCGTCGTCATGTCGACGATCACGCCGCCGACCTTCATGCGCGACAGCGCACCGGTCTCGGGGTCCAAGATGACCGACCGCACATCACTCGGGTACCCGACGATCACAAACACAATGTCTAACGAGCAGACAAAGAGCGTCCAAGAAGCGTGAGGACGTCGCTGGTGTGTGCTCATACAGACACACACATACACACATACACACCTGAGAAGCGCGCGACTTCGGCTGGTGAGTTCACGACGACTGCGCCCTTCTCGCGCAGCACTTCGCACTTGTCCATCGACCGGTTGTAGACCGTGACTTCGTAGCCTTGGCGGAGGATGTGGCTGCACATGCTCGTGCCCATGATGCCCGTGCCGATCCAACCAACACTGTGCACAACGAACGAACACGGCATCAATCTCGTGAGGCGCTTGACTACGACAAGCCTAACATCATACATCGCAGCATCGAGTCCTAGTCCTTGCGACCGTACCGGAGCTTGACGCGCGACGCGCTCATGAGGTCCAGCGCATGCGCTTGGAACGCCGCTGGAGTAGTCAGTACCAATAGAGAGAGCGAGTCACAGCCACATAACCGTCTCAGTCACGCCTCACATGGCTGCGTTTGCATCCTGTATTGCACCACAGCACGCGCACGTACGAGTCGCTTTGAGTGCCGAGTCGTCGAGCGCGTGCGTCAAGAGGTGGTGGTGCTCGGCTGCTGCGCCACTCGGTGAAGCTGGAGCCGCGACTTCGTCCTTGACGCGCTGCTGGGCGCCTGGCATGATGAGCTCGTCATCGATCACGACGCGGCTCTCCGAGTACGAGTTGAACAGGTGCTCGCTCAAGCGGTGGTTGTGCTTGTTGATCTGTATACGTGAAATACAGCAGCCAGCAGTGTGAGACACCCATACACTCGTATACATCAGCCCATACATACAGCTCATACACAGGCGCACCTGCGCGACGACGCGCACGACGTATTTGCTCTTGCCGCTGCTCTCGTCGTCCGGCTTGCGCTCCGAGATGGACGCGCGGATCATCGCCGGGCAGCCCATGTAGCGGTAGCGCTGGCGCGGCCGCTTGCCCTTGCCGCGCGGCTTGGTCTTGACACCGTGCGTGCACAGGTAGAGCTTCTTGACAAAGCCGACGCTCTCGTCGATCGGCTCCTTGAGGCTATTGCGCTTCGCGGCGCGGCTGTTCACGGCCTTGGCCGAGTCGGACGTGCGCAACCGCATGGGCTGGTGCGTCGCGACGCAATACTCGTCCATGGCGCGATGGAAGTCCTCCCACGACTCGAACGACTGCTCCATGCCGACGCACTGCACGAGCGAGCCGTCGTCGTCGTCGATCGCGATCAAGCGCGACGGGTCATCGTCGTCCGCCTCTTCGTCGTCGGGCGCGTCGTCGTCGTCGTCGTCGTGGCCACCCTCCGAGTCGCTGTCGCGCTTGCGCTCCGCGATGAGGTCAGCGTACGCCTGCTGCGCGTGCAGTCCCTGCAGCGCCTCGCTCGTCATTGCAGCGACATCGGACAGGTCCCCGATGTTGCTAGCAGTGGCGTGTGCGAGCGCGTCGCTCTCCTCTCGCTTGCTGCTGCTGCTGCTGTTGGTGCGACGACGGTCCTTCGTGTTCGTGTCCATGCTTGCTTGGTCGCTTGGTTGTCAACTCGCGTGTGTCGAGTGGTGGTAGAAGCGCGAGTGAGGTGGCAGTGAGCTCTTCGAGCAGTGTAGCAATGGCGTGATGAGTGTGTGTCTGAACGAAGTGAGGTGCTTGCAGTTTGAAAAGCGCGCTAAATTGTGAATTCGTACTTATGCGAGCAGCCACACGACTATATCGTACTTAGACGAATGCAACAATGTACCTGTGCGCATCCAAGAGGCGGGGCTTGTGGCTTGTTTGCAGACAACACATTGGGCACTTGAGCCAAAGAAAAGGCGGCACGATGGACCGCGGATACGCGCTGCGATCGTCCGGCATCAAAGCAGCATCGACGCGTCGCCGCGAGCTTCGTGGTGCTGATCGCAGTAGCGACGACAACGACAGCAGTGGCGGTGAGGAACAGTACGAGTTTCAGCGCGGCGCAGCGCTAGCGTCGACTGCACGAGCGAGCAGCAGCAGTGCAACAACAACGACAACGACGACAACCTCGACGATGAACGCATCGCGGTCGAGTGGTAGCAATGCATCTGATGCTGCGCGGACGACGAGTAGCAGCTATGTCAACGAAACGCCAATCATCCGGCGAACGCTCTACACGCGCGCCGAGGAGCTGGAGGGCGACGACTATGACCACGATCACGCCCATAATGACGACGATGACGACAACAACGACGAGGAGGTCGACGACGATGATGACGCCTTTGATGACGAAGAGGAAGACGATGACGAGTACGTCGAAGTAGGCAGCAGCACGTCGTTCCGTCGCCACGCATCTGCACATGACGACGATGACGGTAGCGAGAGCGATCATAGTGCAAGCGGACGGCGTGCATCGTTGCGCAGCAGCGGCAGTGCAGCCGCCAAAGCGTCAGGGTTCTTTGAGCGCCACCGCGTGCCTGGATCGGGTAAGCTCCGCACTAGCATATACATCTGACTGGCGGCAGTGCGAGCGACTAACGAACTCTGTGCTACGCAGGCGTTGTGCGACGCCTCACGAGCACGCAGCGCGGCCGTCGCGTTGTACGCCAGGTCCAGCAGTTCTGGGTATGTGCGCGTGTGCGTGTGTGTGTTAGAGTCGTCGACTGTATGGGGCTTCACCATCCGCTCTCGTACATGCGCTGACGCCCTCGCGCGGCGCTCTCAACGGCTCTGCAGCAGTTCGTGCTTCGCAACTCGTTCGTCGCTGCGAACGTGCTCTGGCTGCTCGCGCCGCTCGCGTGCTTTGCAATTGCGATCGCTGTGCCGCAGTACCTCACGACGGCGATCCAGTCGGTCGACGTGCTCACGACGCGCGCACCAGCGCTGCCGAACACGCTCGACAAGAGCGCGATGCGCGCGATCGTGCAGGACATGGTCGACGGCAAACTCGCAGCGATGGGCGACGAGCTTGCGCGTCTGCGCTCGACGCTCGAGTCGCACGAGCGCGACGTCGACGCGCTGCGCAAGTTGCACGACTCGCTGCGTCACGCGCTCGACGAGCAGCAGCGCACGTTCAGTCTTGCCGACACGAGCAGCGCGCTCGCAGTCCACGTCGAGCGCGTTGTCGCCAAGCACACCGACGACTTGGTACGTCTGTGTATCTGTGGCTGTGTGGCTGAACACTGTGCCTTGCTGCGACTGACTGCGCCTGACTGTGTGTGTGGGATGCACTGTAGTGGACGCGCGTCGTTGCAAAGACATCGCCGATCGAGACAGCGCTGCACGCGACGGCGCAGCAGCAGACAACGCTCCAGCTGACTGTGCGCGAACACGCGGCCGAGATGACGGTGCGTCTCAGCTGCTGCTGCGGTCTATATCGATCTAGATCAGTATGCCTCACTCTGTGTGACTCTGTGTGTATACAGTCGATTCGGCAGCTCGCAAGTGGCGCCGACGCGTCGTCCGAGCGCACTGACGAGCTGCTCGCGAGCCAGCGCGCGCTGCGTACCGAGCTGAGCAGCTGGCAGGCGTCGCTTCAGGACGAGCTCCAGCGTGGCCTCGAGCGCGAAGTGCTTGCGATCGAAGACCGCGTGTCCAAGTCGCTGCTAGCTGAGAAGCAGCGCGTGTTCGAGAGCGTCGAGAGTCTCCAGCGCGTGAACGCTGCAGACCCAGCGCTCGTTGCGCTCATCGACGGCGCGCTCGTTGAGGCCGAGACGAAGCGAGCAGGGCGCGTCGACTATGCTGCGCTCGCGAACGGCGCGACTGTGGTCTACTCAACGACGTACGTACACCCGGCCTTACCGTCGCTATGCTGGCAGCATCTGGACTGCGCTGACGCGGACAACAACAGAGCGACTGACTGTGTGTGCGTGTGTGTGTATGCGTCGTGCTGGCAGCGACCTGCTGAGTGCGAGTGGGTCCTTGCGCTTGCAGACACTCGCGCGCGCGTTTGGCTTTGACGGCGACGCAACCACTGCGCTCACGTCATCGTCGTACTGCAAGGCGCCGCTCGTTGGGTCACTGTTGTCGCCGAGCGCGCTCCCGTGGTGGCTCTCGCGCCACAACGGGCGACCCGAGACTGCGCTCTCGGTGCGTTGCGCACGTTGTGGCGAGCGCTTTTGCAACGTGTCTTCATCCATGCACTCACTCTCTATCGTATTGTTTGTGTGCCACGCACAGGAGACAATGGAGATCGGGAGCTGCTGGGGCCTCGCAGGCGCTAGCGGCAAGCTCTCGGTCAAGTTCCCGACGCGCATCGTCGCGGATGCGATCACGATCGACCACATCCCCGAGCGCGTAGCGTCCGACTTTCGGTCCGCGCCGAAGGACGTCGCTGTCGTGGTGCGTCATGTGTCGAATTTGCTCACTTGCAGACCGTCACGCGCTGCGCTGGACTGACTGACTTTGATGCTGCTGTGCTGTGCTGTGCTGTGCCTCGTAGGGACTCGTGAGCGACCGCACAAGCAACACGGTTGACGCAATTCCGTTTGGCAACTTCACATACGCGCGCGGCGGTGCAGCATCGCAGACGTTTGCGCTTACAACACCAGTTGTACGTCTGTGTGTGTGGACGCTGTCGAACACGCGCGAGACGTGCATATGCTGCTGAAGCTGACACCAATGGCCACTGTGTCTGTATTTATTGGCCTGCATCCATTGACTTGCAGAGCCAGCGCTCGGCAATCGATGGCATCACGCTCGAGATCCGTTCGAACCACGGCCACGACGCGTACACGTGTCTGTACCGCTTCCGCGTACACGGGACGCCCGTGTGACGCGTTCACGTAGACGACGATGACGCAGTATGTGCGTGTATGGGGGCAGGACCGCTACGCTCAATGCGAACAACCGCAGTCGCTACTGCGTCTCTATCTCTCTCTTCAGCCTGCGTCGCGCTACTGCAGCGAGCTCACGCTGCGGTCGATCACGCTTTGCAACGCACGCTTCTCGCTCATGCGGACGTGCAGACACGCGCGCAGCCACGGCGCGAGCTGCTGCGCGTGTGCGCACACGAACGCGTCGTCGACCTGTTTGCGATGCAGCAGCAGCGCTGTGAGTCACTCGCAATGTCCGGCCACGTAGGTCACACACTCACGCACTGCATTCCATCGCAGCAACGCAACGCACCTCGAGTGGCGTCTCGTGCGTCGCGAGTCGTTCGCTGCACATTGCGCGCACGTGGTGCTCGATCCGCTGGCGCAACGACTCGGGCAGCGCAAGGGACGAGCTGCCACCCTCTGCTTGATCGATCAGCTGCTTGAGCTCGTCTCGGGTCGCGAGCAGCACCTGGAGCCACTGCTGCGACGCGGTCGTGAGCTGTCCGTCGTGTGTGAGCTGCAGCGTGCGCTTTGTGACCCTGTCGCTCTTGCTATCGCTACCGACATCGCCAAGACCGAGCGCCCGCAGCAGCTCGCACTTCTCGTACTGCATCGCGTCTAGCAGATCAAGCTGTTGCAGCGCACGCGGCAGCGGGAGCTCAAACGTATCGCGGCTGTTCGTTGCGAGCGCAAAGCCGTAGTTGCGCAGCAGCCGGTTGTTTGGCAGGTGGCCGTAGTTGATACAGAGCTGCTCGCCCGGTGCGTACGCGCGCGTTGCGTGGACTGTAAAGCCGCGCTGGACGTCAAAGCCGTGGGCACACTCGTCGCTATCACAGCACGTCGGTCGCGTCAGCAACGACTGTATATGGTATGTATGACGCACACGTAGACGCACCCGTTGTCGCTGTGGTTGAACCAGTCAAAGAACGGGATGAGCGTGAACGGCTGGTTGGCGCCTGACGTTGCGCGCGACTGGAGCATCGACACGGCCCAGAAGAATGCGTCGCGGTCGACGAGGCTGCTCGATGCACCAAACAGATGCGCGTGGATCGCAGTGTAGACCTTGGCGCTAGAGCATAACAGCGCGTCTGTCTGTTAGGCTGCCATTGCAACAGTAGCAGCTTGCGAGCGTGTCGACTTGGAGCTGTTCAGATAGCACGCACGCACCTCTGCTGGATGCTACGCGCGACTTCGCGGCAGCCCTCGAGCTGCTGCAGCTGCGTGTCGTCCCAGTAGAGTGGCAGGTCGACGAACGACGGCAGTGCGTTGACGTACAGGTCCTCGAGGCGCGCGTCCGTGACGTTTGCAAACACGACTTCCGGCAGCGATGAGCGTGGAAAGTTGACGAGCAAGTGCGCGCTGAGCACGAGCGCGTTTGGGACGAATGGCGATGCGCTCAGCGACGGATTGCTCGCGAGTAGCTGCTGCAGCTGGCCGAGGAAGCCCGGCGCTTTGCGCTGCGCGTGCTCGAGTGCACACTCGGCCGAGAACGGATACCAGGCGTCGACACCTGCCTGGAAGACGAGCTCGTCCTTTGCGATCGGCGCGCGCGCAACGATGCCGATGCCCATGTGTGGGATCGCGCGCGCTTCGATCGATGCCGAGACGACGCAGCCGCGCGTGCGGCGCACGGCGTCCTGCACACGCTGCAGCGCCAGCGACGACGTCATGCTAGCAGCTGTGTTTGTTGTTAAGCAGCATTTCGTCACATTTAGATTACAAATCCTAATATTTAGCATTTGCGGCTCACTCAATCGCCAGCCAGTCGAGTGTGATCACGAAGCCATTCGCGACCACGCAAGCAAGCACACACACCAGAGACGACGACCAAGCGAGCGCCGCCTGTGCACTGCCACACGACGCTTTCTCTCTCACTGTCGTACACACACATACATACACATAACATAGACAAACATGGTGAAAGTAGCAGCAGCGACCGAGGCGCCCAAGACGTCGGTCGAGGAGCTCGTGACGTTCCTGTCGCACCCGCGACCGGAGCTGCGCAAGTCGGCGTCGAGTCTGCTCATCAACATGACCGCGTCGGACCAGGGTATGCACCAGCTGATGTCGCTGCAAAAGTTTGACGTCGTCCGGGCGCTCTGTCGCCTCGTGAGTGACATGCGGCCGATCGCCGAGGACGCGATCAAAGCGCTGATCAACCTCACGGCTGCGAACCCGGCCGTGTGCGAGCGCACGCTCAAGTTTGACCTGCTGAACCGCGTCATGACGCAGATCGACGACGACGAGTGGCGTCTCAAGGACTACTCGATGATGCTGCTTGCGAACGTCTCGACGACACCAGACGGTGCGCGCGCGCTCATGGGCTTGGACCACACCAAGCCGAACGATGATGCGCTCCTGCTGCTGCGCGAGCAAAAGATCCGGACGCTCACGACGCGGTTCCTCGCGACCGAAGCCGAGCCTGAGGGCGTCGACGCGGCCACGGGCGACGCCAAGTGGGACGACGAGTACCAGTACGTCGCCAACATCCTCGCGAACATCTCGCAGCTCGCTGAAGGCCGCGACTTTCTGCTCAAGAACCGCGGCAGCACGACGCTCGTGGCGGAGCTGCTGCCGCAGTTGCGGTCGCCAAACGTCGTGCGTCGCCGCGGCATCGCGGCTGCGGTACGCAATCTCTGCTTTGACACGGACAACCACTTCTTTCTGTACGACCAGCTCGACGTGCCGTCCAAGATGAACTATGTGCTTGCCGGCCCTGAGACGCTCGACGCCGACGACAAGGTCGGGATGCACCCGAGCGTCTACCGCCTCGGCGACAAGAAGACGCGTGAGCAGGACAAGCACGTGCGGCTCGCAGCTGTCGACTGTCTGTTGTTGCTCTGTACGACGCGCAACGGCCGGGCGGACCTGCGGCGCAAGAAGGTGTACCCGATCGTCCGGAACGCGCACTTGGTCGAGCCGGACGAAGAGATCGGCGACCAGATCTACAAGCTCGTCGACTTTCTCATTCGCGACGAAGAGGGTGAAGAGCCCGACTGGAACGACATCCGTACGAAGGCGTTCACAGACGACGACGAGACGAAGACGGAAGAGACGAAGACGGAGACCGAAACGACCAAGGCGGAAACCGAGACGGCCGATTCGTACGATGATGCGCCAGTTGCGCGCTCGCGCCGAGAGCTGCCGGTGCCGTCGATTGCGAGCAAGGACTCGGTGCTTGGCAAGCCACTGCCGAGCGAGGCGCAGCAGCGGCCGGCAAACACGGCAGAAGAACAAGTCGACGACCTGCTCGCAGCGTCGCTCGCGCACGAAATGAGTCTCCTCGACGTCAGCAGCGACGAAGAGGACGACGAAGACGTCGACGTTGACGTCGATTAGCGCACTCACACACACGTCCTACTACTCAATCGATGTGGTGCATCTCGTCCGTCCTCTCGCTGTTGCTGGTGTGCTTACGTGGTTATAACGAAGTGATGGTCTGTGTCGTCACTCCCTCAGTCGATCACGTGCGATAACACCATCCCCACCAACCATTCCAAAGCACCAGCAGCTCACATACACAAAAGGCGCTTCTAGATATTGGACATTCGATTAGACACAGCTGGGTTGGGATGGGGTGGGGAAGACTCTGGCGCTCAAGTGCGCCGTCTGCTGCTGCTGCTGCTGCTGCTGCGACCAGCAGACGCGACGACATTGTGACTTGCAGTGTGTATGGCTACAACTGCAGCTACAACGTCGCTATAAGATTACGAGACGCGTTTACGCGTCAAACTGCAGCGGATGGGACGACACGCCCAGGAACTTGTCTTTCGCAAACTTGCGTCGCACGGCCGTCAATTTGCTCGTCTTGCCGACGCTGTTCTGCGTGTTCCAGAGCATCTCCTTGAGGTCTTCGATGCAGTCGCTCAGACTCACTTCGCTGTACGTCGAGTGGTACTCGAGCGTCGGCGACTGTTTACAGGCATATCAATTCCCATACAAGACACAGTTTCATACAAGACACATCAGCACAACATATGAGACCCACGCACACGCCATTTGACATCCATACAGTAACGCACCCAGGCCGGGAGGTCGCGCATCTGCGTGCGTGCAATGTGCACAGCCGCTGCTGCGAGCGTCGACGGCAAGTACTTGATGAGCTTGTACTCCTGCAAGCTTCGGTCAATGACAAAATGCGCAAACGCATCGACGCGCTTGTCGGTCGTACGCGCCGCTTTCAGAAAGCGCTGGAGGAACTGGAAGCGCGTTGGGAACGTCACGCGGTACCGGATTGTTGCGAGCAGCTGCTCCTCCATGCGAAAGAGCTCGTCGCGCGTGTACGCGTTGTCGGTAATGCGGACAAAGTCGTCGGCTTCCGGTGGGTAGATCTCCTCGTACTTGGACGCAATGAAGAGCGCCGTGACGCCGACGAGCTGGAGCTTCTGGCGCGGCACCGCGAGGTCTTTTGACAAGTACGTGTCGATCAAGTGGCTCGCAATGTGGAGCGTCTGCGGCAGCAGGTCGTACTTGGCATGAACGTCGACGAGCCAGTCGAGCAGGATCGCGCGCATCTTCGAGTTGATGTCCGACTGCCGCGCCATGTACGCGGCGCTCGGCTTGCGCAACTTCTCGTCCGCGAGCTGGTACGTCGTGATGTCTTCGGCGTACTGCCAGCACGCCGCTGCGTCTTGCTGGTCGCTCGAGTCAATGTCGTAGCGCTCAGCAGCAGGTTGGTTCTCGGTCTCGGTCGCGGGCGGCAGCAATGGCGACGTGACTTCTGCGAGGTCGAGCGACCCAAACGTGCGCGCGACTGGTGTCGTCGCCACGAGTTTATTGGTCGTGATCGTCTGCACTGTGCGCTTCACGAGCTGCTTCTTCTGGTTCGCAACGGCCGTCGACCGCTTGACGCTCAGCTTGTTTGTGACGTCGCCGAGCACTGGGCGCCGCGTCGCTGCTGCTGTCGTTGACGTCGATGGCTTGGCCGCACTACCCTGTGGCTTGAGACCGCGCGGCCGCTTCTCAGCTTTGCCAATGTCGTCCATGACATTGAATGCCTAATGTCGACACAGAAGAAGCACCAGCAGTAGATGTACCAGCGCGTCAGCTGTGACTGTATCGATCGTAGCGCGCAATGGGTTGGAATCGCTGGCTTTGGGTCGCGCGAATGACGACGCAGGAGACATGCATCAATGGACAAGCGGGTGGGTATTTACCTTGCGGCTTACCTTGCCCGGCCGGGACGAGGCATGCGGCACGGGCACTTCGTTCTCGTTGTTGATGCGCGTCGCAGTCGGCATGGTCGCAGATGACGGAATTGATGTGTGCAGCGAGGGGAGGATCGAAATGATGGTGGTGATCGCAGGAGGCTATACACACAGGCACGGTGGCGCGGTAGATGTACAGAAGCACGCGAGGGACGGCAGGTAGGCAGGTCGTGTGGTGACCGCTGCAAGGAGACGCTGGCGATGGCTGCTGCTGGGCGATAGGAAGTAGCGAAGCAAATGAGCGACTGGCTGGATCGCGGTACTTTTTTCAAAAGCGCGAGGTGCGAATTTCAAATTACAAGTATACAAATCTCTATACAACCGAGCTGGTAGCACTGGTTTTGAAAATTCGAACACAACATTCAAATACAGCGACTGCGCGTATTCGCTGAAGTACGATATTGGGAGCACTCTGTTCGAGTTCATTAATGCGTGATAGAAAAAATGAATCAGGTGAGCGTATTTTACAGCATCGCGCATGGTAATTCATAATAACCAGGTGGGACTAAAAGACGCTGAAATATGATCGCAGAGTTGCATGCAACAACAGCCTGCCTGTCATCGTGACCTATGATATCGACGTCAATGAGGGCGTCACATAGCATGCCGACGTCATCGCTACTGCTGGTGCTGAAGCGTCATGAGGGCATGAACCTATCGATGCTACTTCTCGCTCATGCCGAACTGTCACTAGCCCAATACGCACACAAGCGCGTCGACAACAGAGGAATCACAAGTTTCGAGATGCTCGCGCTCGAGCCG
>JAADWX010000903.1:0-12759 GCA_023336405.1 Globisporangium echinulatum | reverse complement strand
TTCTCGTTCGCAAAGCCTTCGAGGATGACGGCGATGAAGATGTTGAGCAGAATGAACGACACGAGGAGCGTGAAGCTGTAGAGGTAAAAGACCGCGACTTGCGAGCCGCAGCCATTGAGCGGGATGCAGGTTTCGGTCGTGTTGAAGCCGCACATCGTTGGGTCAAACGGCGGGTCCTCGACACACGCGTCCTGGCGTGTGAGCTCGTACATGAGGTCGTTCCACCGCTCGCCCGTTGCGCATCGGACCTGCGAGTACCATATATCACATACCGTACAGACTATCAGAATGAGCCACACACACATAGCCTAACAAAGACTTAGCCACCATAGTGTATGCTTTCACGCCGTACCAGTGTGATCATTGCCCGTGACATGGACTGAAAGTTGGTCGTTTCAGTAACAAGATCGCCAAACTTGACTTTTGCAAAGAGCTGTACGCCCATGGCCGCGTAGATGAAGAAGACGAGGAAGAGTAGACCTCCGATGTTCACGAGCGACGGCAGTGTCGTCATGAGCGTATTGAAGAGCTGCCGAAGCGACGGCGCCGACTGTACGAGTCGAAAAAGTCGCCCTGCACGCGTACTCCGGATCATCGCACCGAGCGGGCCGGCTGCGCTCCCACCGGCCCACGTGTAGAACATACCAAGCGATGAGACGCTCACGATGACAAAGTCAAAGACGTTCCACGAGTCTTTCCAGTAGTACCGCCCAAGACCCGTTAGCTTGACTGCTGCTTCGAGCGTGAAGACGCACGCAAACGTGTAGTTGGAGTACTCGATCGCTGCTCGGTACACGTCGTCTTCGCCAAAGTAGTGCAGCGCCATCACGACCGTGTTGAGGACGATGCAGCCCATGATCGCGACCTCGAACGTCGGACTCCGCGCGCATTCAAAGCAAAAACGGCGGGCCTTGTGCTGCGGAGTCCGGAGCTTGCGCACCGGCCGGAGGTGGAGCATGACGTCGTTGATCACGAGCCACTCGCGCTGCGTTGACGACAGCAAGTACGTCCCATCGAGCTTCTCTTTCATCTTGTTAAAGTTCTCAATCACGACACCAACGAAGAGCTGCATGACAAAGAACGTCCCGACGAGGATGAACGCGACGAAGAAGAACGCCCAGCCCTCGCGGTTGTTCACGATCGGCTGCATGTCGATCTCCGTTGCGTCGACACCGGCGAGCATGACTGTGACCCAGCCCTCGGTCGTTGTCATCTCAAAGAACGCCTGACAGCCAAGTAGCACGTTGTCAAAGCTATGGACGATCGTCGGGCCCCAGGTCGCACCGAAGAGCAAGCACACGACCTTGGACGTGACTGCGTCAGGTGCTACACCAGCGTACGCGGCTGCTGCTGCATCGCTAAACCACGCTTGCTCGGTTGGTGCGAGGCCTTGCCAGTCTCGCGGCTGCGTCACGAGCGCTTGCTGCGCAGTGCTGAGTGCATCGAACGCTGCGCCGCTGCAGCTGTAGAGCTTGCCCTTGAGGTTGTTCACGGCGAGGATGCTGAAGATCGTAAACACGAGGAGACACACGACGATGACGTTCACGATCTGCGGGATCGACGCCATGAGCGAGCTCACAACAAGCTTGAGTCCCGGGTTGCGGTTGATCATTCGGAGCGGCCGGAGCGCCCGGAACGTCCGGAGCGTCTTGACAAACTTGAACCGCGCACTGCCGTGACTGAGCGACACGGCGGCCAACACGGTGATGCCAAAGTCCATGGCGTTCCAGCTGTCGCGCAAGTACGCGTGCTTGTCGAGTACAAATCCGAGTGCGACGACTTTAATCGCGACTTCCAGGAGGAACAGCACGGTCAAGCCAATGTCGAGCCACGCGAGCGCCGAGACGAACGGACTGTCCGGTGCGTTCAACGGATTGTCGATCGCAAGAGCGACGGTACTGACTGCGACGAGCAAGAGCGAGGCGTTGTCAAACTGCGGGTGTCGAATGAGCGCCGTCGCGGCCTTGCGCACGGGATGCGTGAGCGAGAACACAAAGAGCGACCGGCCCGTGAGTGTCGCTGGGATGTCTTTGCGCTCGAACGCAAGGCGCTGCGACACTGACGACAACTGGTCCTCAAAGATCTTGGCAGGCATCGTGCCGCTTTCGTGTCGACTCCGGCCGGACGGCGCGTGGAACGCCTGAACGATCGTCGTTGTCGGTGTTGTCGCCTCGGTCTCCGTGTGCAACCTTCTCGTCGACGGTGTTCTGACGTCGCCACCACCGCCACATTCGCGTTCGGACCGACGCGACTGGAGCGGCGCGACGCGGCTCGTCTTCTTGCGCATCATCTCGTCGCGCGCGTCCTTCTTCTCGTCGTCGAACGACTCTTCAAAGTTGCCGAGGAGGATCGCAAGGAAGAGGTTGAGCACAATGAAGTTCCCAAACACGACGAGCGAGACAAAGTAGAGCACGGCGGTCCAGCCGGACGACCGCCAGCCGTCGAGCATCACGACGTTCCAGTTCTCGCCCGTGAGGATCTGCGTTGTGTCAAACGGTCGCGCGACATACATACACATAGAACACTGTGAGCGGACGAGTCGACAGTGTTGCTAGCGTTGGCTGACACTGACATATTGAAAAGTCGGCTACACGCCAATATACACCCATATATGCCTTATACGCCCATAAACACGCCCAAATCACACAGACTCGTACCTGGAACACGGTGACCATGGACCACAATAGGGTGTCAAAGTTGGAGCGCGGGACGTACGCGCCTGCGACGCTCCGGTCTCCAACGGGGTACCCATGTGCGTCAAAGCGAAACTCGTTCGCAAACGTTTGCATACCAATGAGCGCGTAGATGTACATGAACACGAGCAAGAGAACGCTAAAGTTCCCGACTTCTTTGATCGTACTCAACATCGTTGCAAGTAGCTTTTGCAGCGACGGCCACGACCGTGCAAGCTTGAAGAGCGCAAACAACCGGATCGAGCGCAAGCCCGAGAACGACGCAGCCTTCGTCTTCTGTGTAACGCCCGTCGTGGTGCCTGTCAGCAGCTTGGGTGGTGCAAGCACGAGCTCAACGACGCTTAAAAGCACGACGACCGCGTCAAAGAGGTTGTACCGATCTTGTGCCCAGCGCTTGAGTCCAAGCCCCGCAACTTTGAGCACGACTTCGAGCAGGAACGCAAGTGTGAGCGCAAAGTTGATGACTTCGACGACTGCGTCGAGGTCGTCGTCGATCGGGTACTTGTCAAGCGACAGGATGACCGTGTTGATGACGATGAGTGCTGTCCGTAGCGCGTGGAACAGACTGTGGTCGAGCACGCGTTCGATCGCTTTGCAGATGCGGAAGCGTCGCGACGCTACTGAGCGGTCGTGACTGCCACTACCACCACTTGCTCTTGCAGCGTGCTGGACCGCGTCGTCCTTGAGCTGTTTCTTCTGCTGCGCTGCGACCGCGAGCTTGCGCTCCTCGGCTTCGATGAACGACGCGTCCGAGAAGTTCTCCCAGATGACTGCGAGCGTGAGGTTAAGCATGAAGAACGACCCGACGATGATGAACGAGACAAAAAACACGACGGCGCTGAGGCCAAAGCCAGCGTCCTGGAGCATGTACATGATGTCGCTCCTAGTTGGCATGGATAAGGTTGTGAGACATAAGTGATTGCGTGCCGTCCAGCCAATACTTGCACACTATAGAAGCAGACGCTAGCGTACCATCCCTCACGCGTGATGCACTGGAAGATCGCAAGCGACGCCATCGCGATGTTGTCAAAGTTGACAAAGCCCCAGCCCATGTCGGCGTTGTACGTCGCGCTCTCGAGCTCGTAGCGCGTGATCGCTGCGTCTGGGTGTGTGAACCGAAAGTTCCCGTGGCTGTCGTAGTCCGAGCCGCACGTCTATCGTCATGCGTTAATCATGTGTGTGTCGTAGTCGTAGTCGTCGTAGTAGAGCCCGTGTTTCCACACTCGACAGTGTTAGCGTACTGAACGAGCCGCAACACGATCGGCTCCAACCTGAGCAGTGAACCGCAGCAGCAACACGATGCTAGTCTTGCAAGATCGTACCTGGCCGACTGGACACATGCGCGACTGCGCTTGCCAGAGCGAGCACGTCTGCTTCGGCGACTCGTCCGCGATCGGCCAGAAGCACAGCCGCGGGCGTTTCCACGGCGACGTTTGCTGGCTCCACGTTGTGTTCGCGACTGGAATCGGCTGCGCGTGTTCGTCGAGACACGGGAAGTGCGAGTAATTGGATATCACCATTGCGCGGTGCGCTGGCAGCGTCGCGTACGTGACGTTGGCGTCAAGACGTACGGGGAACGGCGTGAGGCGACAGCGCGGATGGAGCGCGCCGCTCCAAAGCTGGATCGCAATGACGCCGTAGAGAAAGAAGAGAAACAGCAGGAACGCGACGACTGACAGCAGCTCGGGGATCGACTTGAGTAGCGCTGTCACGAGCTTCTTCATGCCTGCAAGCAGTGGTAGTCGAGTGGCATGCGAACATCACGGACTGTCTGACTACAGTATACACAGACATACACACACCATCAGCGCTGTCTAGATGTATACACACACACCCGCGACGGCGTTGAGACTCCGCAGTGGGCGGAGGACGCGGAACGTGCGCAGCACCGAGACGTTTGGGATGCCTGGTATTACTGCGAGGATCCTAGGTGTTCGCACACGTACGCAAGCGTATACTGTCAGTGAGTCGGCTGCAGACGCACGCAGAGGCTCACTCCGCGACGCTGACGCTCGCTCGTTAGATATACATGCACACATACCCGACAAAGACGACGGCAAAGTCCATCCAGTTCCACGGGTCCATCAGGTACGCTCCTTGTTCTCCAATGAGGCCCATTGCAACGATCTTCATCGAGCACTCGACTGCAAAGAGCGCGGTGAAGACGTGATCGGCGTAAAACACAACGGCATTACGACTCGACTGCGTCGGGTCGAGGTCGCCGTTCGCGTCGATCTTGCTGTAGTCTGCGAGCGCAAGGATGATCGAGTTTGCAAAGATCAGCAACAGAATGAACTGGTCGAACCGCTTCCACGTAATGCACCAGATGACTCTCTGCCGGAACCGATTGCTCTCGGGGAAGTACCCGAGTGAGCACGGCGAGAACTGTATAGCCGTATACACATTTACACATATACATAAAGTACATGAGGCTCTAATGTGATGCGACGCGATGTGATGAGTAGCAGTAACACACATGAACGCACATACCAAGAAGCGCTTGCCATGGACGTAAAAGTTGTAGCGCTCGAGGATCTCGGGCGAACCGTCGTCGCCTGGGTACGCTCCGAGCTGTTTGCATGTACGGACGTACGAACATACACAAGTGTCGCGAGCTGTGTGAGTGACATGCATCGATGCACGCAGCCAGAACGTCGTGTATGCAGTAGACTCTGTAGAGCGACGACGACGTGTGTACCGCCGAGTTGATGACAGTCTGGAGGAGGTCGTTCGCAACAAATGGATCGGCTGGTTTGCTTGGAGTCACTGTACTGAGTCGCTTGCCGACTTCAGCGCCGACCTGGAACTTGTGCATTGCAAGGCATGCCGCCGTGCCGTGTGCCAGGTGAATGTTCGTGCGCTTGCGCAGCTCCGGGCTCGTGCTCGCTACTGCTGCGTGCATGCTGGACCACAAGCGTCTGGCAGTCTTTTGATCTTGAGCACTTTTGTACCACTCGTCGCTTGCTCAACCAAGCGTTTCAAAGGCAAGGTGGTGTCGTGCTGGTACTGTCCTGCAAAGCTGTGAACTACCAGTATACAACATGCCAACATGCTAATGCCTCCATCCGCTTTTCTAAAGTCGGAGGACTCGAGGTTCAAAGTCTTCAACTTGTAAATTGTCGTTCATCATATTTGCCAAACGCATTGACCATGTTTTATATCGAATAATATATATGAATGCACACCTATACTCGAATGCTGTGAAAGCTTGTGGATTCGAGAATGTTGCTCCACGTGTCCGCTCGCGATCCAAGATGAGTCAAGCAGCTCACATCGCCATCATTCGAGCTTTCGCAGACGCTCCAGCACACGACACGCGCAACTAAGCGCACAGACGCTCTGCTTCCAGTCGCCGCCGCTTGCAACACAAGCAGCAGTATGCAGCAGCGACGACCGACGACGACGCGCACGCTTGCGATGCTCGCGCTTGCACTCACGATGCTGCTGTGCATCGTGACGGACACGCGCGCCATGTACAGCAGCAAAGGACCCGTGAAGCTCCTCGACGCAAAGGGCGTGCGCGAGATGCAGCGTGACAACAGCGTGTGGCTCGTCGAGTTCTACGCGCCGTGGTGCGGCCACTGCAAGAACCTCGCGCCCGAGTGGAAGAAAGCAGCAAAGGCACTCGACGGCGTCGTCAACATCGCAGCCGGTGCGTCTGTGTGGCTGACATGAGTCGCATTTGTATAGACTGACATATAGCGATTGGACATTTTGACTAACGGATGGCCTAACGATTCGACTGTACACAGTCGACTGCGACCAGCACAAGGAGCTCGCCGGCCAGTTTGGCGTCCAGGGCTTCCCGACGATCAAGGTCTTTGGCGCCAACAAGCAGCAGCCGAGCGACTACACGGGCCAACGCACCGCTGCTGGCATCGTCGACGCTGCGCTCGCCGAGTCACGCAAGCTCGTGAAAGCGCGGCTTGGCGGTAGTAGTGGCAGCTCGAGCAAGTCAAGCAAGCCAAGCAAGCCGACCAAGCCAACCAAGCCGTCGACATCGTCTGAATCCGACAGCGCAGTCGTGACGCTCACGGCCGATAACTTTGACGCGCTCGTGCTCAACAGCAACGACGTGTGGCTCGTCGAGTTCTACGCACCGTGGTGCGGCCACTGCAAAGCGCTCGCACCCGAGTGGGCGCAAGCCGCGTCGGACCTCGACGGTGCAGTCAAACTCGGGATGCTCGACGCGACAGCGCATGAGCAGAAGGCCGCCGAGTACAACGTGCGCGGGTACCCGACGATCAAAGTCTTTGGTCCAGGCGCTACGAGTCCAAGTGACGCACAGGATTACCAGGGCGCACGTACCGCATCGGCGATCACATCGTATGCGCTGAAAGCGCTCGAGTCGTTTGGCGGTAGTGGTCTCCGAACGATCCGTGAGCTCACGTCCGAAGCGATTGTTACTGACGTCTGCAGCGGCAAAGCAAGCTGCGTTGTCGCTGTGCTGCCGCCACTGGCCGAGAGCCGCAAGAGCGGACGCGAAGCGTATCTCCAGACCATGCTCGACGCTGCTGTGCTTGTGCGCGGCCAGCCATTCAAGTTTGCGTGGCTCGAAGGTGGCAAGCAGCCGGCGTTCGAGACGCAGTTTGGCCTCACGTTTGGGTATCCGTCGGTCGTTGCGCTCAACGTTGACCGGAAGCGGTTCGTTGTCCAGCGCGGCGCATTCACGGCACAAGCGATCAGTACGTTCTTGCGCGATGTGCTGCAGGGCAAAGAGCCAACGACTGGCTATGAGGCATTTCCAGCATTTGCGAGCGTCACGCCGTGGGACGGCGAGGACGCAGCAGCAGAGGCGGTTGTTGAGAACGTTGATGACGATGCTGACGACGACATTCTGAGCGAGATCCTTGGTGCCAATGCGAACGACAAGGACGAGCTCTGAACTGTTGGAAAGTGTAGAAGGCTTGAACGGCTCGAACGGCTTGAAAGGCTCGAAAGGCTCGGAGAGTTTGGACGTCTCGAATTGCATTGTAGGACACCTGAAACAGTGTTGACGCGCTAAGTACAATCCTACACGAGCGAGTACCAACATGGCGATTGGACGATGATGATGTGACTGAATGTGTTGGAAAGAGCGTGGTGTTACGTCCTCGCGACTGCAGCAGTATTGGTGGTCGTGGCGCAAGATGGCAGCGGTAGTGGTGCGTCGCGCCAGAGGTCGTGGAGCCAAAGGTACTGCGCTGGCTCAGTGCGCACGAGCGTCTCGAGTCTGTGTGCAAAGCGCTGTGTGATCGCAGCGACGCGCATCGCTGGCTCCGAGTCGCTGTCGCTCGGTAGCGACACGGGAATCTGCAGTGACAGCCATCGTAAGTCACTGCCCACATCACTCGACTACTAACTACAGCATGCGCATTCGCACCTGCTCGAGCACGAGCTCGAATGGCTTGGCGGGCTGGTAGTTACTGGACACGGACGACGATGGTGCTGCGTAGAACGCATGGTTGTGCAGCAACGCACCAAACCAGAGCGTCGGGTGTGCAGATACACTACTGGCGCGATCGTCGGTGTCGTCATTGTCGTCAGTCGTACTGTCGCTGCTGCTGGTCGTCGCTTGGGTCGCAAGCAGCAGCCGCGCAGCGCCAGTTGCAAAGCGTGTTGGCTGTCCAAGAAACGCGACGTCTGCGTGCGGCTGCGACGGCCTCGCGCACTGGTCCGCGACGAGGCCAACGACGTTCGCCGGCGTCTGCAGCGCATCGTGAAGCAGCGCAAAACAGTGCTTGTCCTGCCACACGAGCAAGTACGCACGCGGCTGTGAGTGACATCTTGGACTCAACCGACAAACTCACGAGTCAGACAATCGAGCTGCATACCGGTACGAGGTGACGCTGCGGTGCCTGTCGCAGCGCCGTGACGACACAGTCGAGCACTTGCTGGTGCAGTGGACGGTACACGATGTACTGCTCGCACTGTGGACTTGCGAGCGCTGCTGGTAGAAACTCCCACATGCCTGGCACACGACCAAGTTAGTGAACAAGTAGTCAGCCGTAGTCGGTGGTCAAGTTGGCTCAATGCAACGTCCTGACTGGAGTGGATGCCACGACTTCACAACGCACCAATGTGGCCGGTCGAGACGATCGCTGAACCCTTGGCAGTATCGACATGGTCAGCAAATGTGCGCAGTGCAGCAGAAGCAGCGTCATCGATGTGGACGAGGTCGTCGAAGATGCGCGCGCGGTTGAGCGTCGGTAGCCGCAGGAGCCACAGCAGTGAGAGGCCAGCAAACACGTACGAGTCGCGTGCGAGGAGGCGCTGCTCGACCGGCGTTGCTAGTGGAAACACGCGAGCGATGCGACTCTCGACGACTGCGCGGCGGAATCGAACGGCTACGTCGCGGTCGCGTTGGATCGAGAAGTGCCGTGCGAGTCAGCAGCTGCTGCTTGTGTCATAGTGATCATGTCGTGTGAGTGAGTGGTGCGCACCGTAGTAGAAGAAGTACCCGAGCGCTGTTGCGCCTGCGAGCAGTCTCCGCGCTGGTAGCCACTGCGCCACGAGCTGCACGCTCGCCACGACTGTTGATATCGCAGCGTCGCTCAGCACTCGCTTGATGGACACTCGTCCGTGCACAGGCGCTGCAGCGCAAGTCGAGACCTCGTCGCTTGGCTGCGCCGCTGCCGCTGTCATCGTCTTCGTCACACTCTCGTCCATGCAACGCCAACCGAACGAACGTGCTGAACACACACACACACACGATTGATCGCAGTGCGTGCGGTCGTAGTGCTATTCACGTACACAGCCAACGGAGTCGAGGCGAAGCTGCTGCTGGGGAATCGCTTGACTAGAGTGATTGCTTGGGAGCTCTGTACGTGGGTGATGCAAACCAAAATGAGTGGGAAATAACAATGCGAGTGGTATACAAAACGCAAGTCAAACTGCAGCGTATTATTGTATGCATGTCAACGTTTTCATTTCCATTAGCAGCTCCACAGCATCCGAGACGTCGCTATTGCTACTGCCAGTCTGTCCTCACTCACCAACGCACTGTCTCTATTCGACAGCAGCAACGACGCATGAACGCACGTGCTTTGTCTAGCTGCTCTACAGCATCTCAATGTCAAAGATGAGGTTCGCATTGCCAGGGATCGACGGACCAGCGCCGGCCTTGCCGTACCCGAGCTTCGACGGAATGAGGATCGTGCGCTTGCCGCCGGCCCGCATGCCTTCGATGCCAATGTCCATGCCCTTGATGACGTCGCCAATGCCGTGGCGGAACGTGAACGGCTTCTTGCGGTTCTGGCTCGCGTCAAACTGCTTGCCGTTCTCGAGCCGGCCCTTGTACAGGATGCTCACTTTGCGGCCTTTCATGACCGCGGCACCCTTGCCAACGGCCTGCTCTTCGATCGTCACGCCCTTGTAGACGCGCGAGGAGTTCTTGGCTTTCTTCGGCACGTCGACCGAGTCGGACGGCGCCGCGCGCTTCTTGCCGACTGCGGCTGCGGCCGTCACTTCTGCGACCTTGGCAGCAACCTTCTTCTCGGTCTTGGCCGCTGCGGCGGCCTCCTTCTTGGTCGGCACTGGTGTCGTGTCTTTCTTGACAGCAGGCACCGCGTCCTTCTTGACATCCTGTTTGGCAGGCGTCGCGTCCTTCTTAGCGTCCTTCTTGGCAGGTGTCGTGTCCTTCGTGGCAGCCACGACCGCCTTCTTCTTGGACGCTGCAGCATCACCGTGCACGCGCTCCTCAATGACTTCAAAACGGTCCTCGCTGTTGTTCGCAGCGCCTTCGCTGTCGTTCGAGTCGTCGTCGTCCGAGTCGGACTGGTCGCCAAACACCATCATTGCTTCGTCGTTGTCCATCGAGTCGTCCGAGTCGCCTTCATCGTCGTCATCACACGAGTCGCACGAGTCGTCAAAATCGTGACGGTGCGCGCCGCTCTGCGCATTGTCGTCATCGTCGCCATCGTCGTCATCGTCGTCCTGCACGTCGATGAAGCCCGTGAGATGGATCGCGTTCACGCCCTCGACGACGAACTCGATCTCACCGTCGAGCGGCGTAAACGTGTGCGCGAGCGCAAACTGCTCGGTCGTCTCCGGCACGAGCGTGCACAGCGCGATCTTGGACTCCTTTGCGAGCACGTACAGCGTCGAGCGGCCGCTGCGCACGCTCGCACCGAGCGCCGCCGAGTTGAGCTGCAGCACAAACTCCTCGACCTCGTTCGCCCAGACCAGCTTCTGCCCCGGCTCGACGACGTGGCCAAAGAAGCCCGGCACGGCCACGACCTCCTGTGGTGCCGCCGCTGCCTTCGTCACCTCCTGCTTCTTGGCGCTGGCGTCCGTCGCCTGCGGCTGCTGCTGCTGCTTGCTCTTCTTGGCCATCGTGGAGTTGGTTCTCGAATGCTGTTATTGCGATCGAGAATCACGCGACACTGCCAGTCAAAAAGCTCAAAGCGGCGCGTCGTCTCGCGGCACGACCAACCAACCACATTCTCGCTTTTTAGCTTGGCAATTCCAAGAACAGTGGGAATGTACTCGCAGCGGATCGATTGCAATGCGTGCACACGCTATTCTCTAGCATCTATACGAATATGATGTTTATTGTACGAATCGATGCACACTGGTAAATCACTATGTCAACCCTTTCACTGTGACTTTCTTCGTTCGGTCTGATCTCCATATTGCTGCTTGCAATGCACGCTCTGCTGCATCTGCCATCGCACGCAATGCTTCCGCAACATTGGGAACAGTAGCATTATTGCTACAAGGCGCTGACTGACGTGCATGAACAAAGGCCGCTTTGCACATGACAACCAGGTGTGTCCATCCAGATCGAACTCAGCATGGACTCGTGCTGACAGCACTCAATCGCTCATTGCTGGAAACGAGTAACACGCATCAATTTCGCCTCGCGCTAGAATGTCCTCACACCCGATCTGGAAGAGGTTCGTCACGATAGCATGTGTTGTGATACCTCAGTCTACTGCTTCATGTCGTGTCCTGCACAGTCAACGACTGCTCCATTGGTGCAACGCCACGCACAGATTGGACAGAGCGACACATGAACTGTCACCGTGAAGAGACACGATCAAATGCTCCTGGCACTTGTCTGCCTGACAACAACGCACGTGGTCGAGCACCGACCGCGCTTTCCTCGAGGTTGTCGGTGTATCTAGCAACCTATCCTATGCTGCGCGACTCTGAACTGACGACCAGCGATCGAACACACACACAGGCAAGCGATTGCGCTGCGTTATCAAGGACTCTGTCTGACCGCATGCATGGCGAGCGACGACACCAGTCTGGTTGGTTGGGGCACAAGCAAGTGTGCGCTTCAGCGTGCCGCATCTCCAGTTCAGTGCGAGCAACACCCACGCCTGTCGACTCCAGATATTTGCGGTGACGTGAGTGCAGGTCTCGAAGAGTTGTTCCCGTCATCGATATTTGGTTGGTAACTGCAGATCGTACGAAACATTCTGTCGTGTACAAATATAAGGAAACCAAAGTAGCTTGGAAACTGTATCAAGCGTCGATATTTGGTCGAAAACTTGGGAGTGTATCGGACAATTAATCGCTCTCCTCGAACTTCAACAACAGCTCGAAGCGCATCGCTGTCTACCACGACTCGAAAGCTCGCACAACGGCAGTGCTACTGCAGTGGACTCCAAAGACATCAGAGCACATTCTATGACGTGAATGAGTGCGCGAGTGCTTCGCAAACAACTTGGAGGTCTGTAAACATGGCAACGAGGCGAGATTCCATTTCTGTCTCCGTGTGTGCACACGTTATCGATCACAGTCACATACAGAGTCCGCCGACCAGTGTCGTTGCGATTGCTGTTGTTATGGCTGTTGTTGTCGTTGCTAGTGCTGATGCTACAGATGCATGCAGTTGATCTTGCACGGAGCACACAGCACTCACATTGCAATTCGCAGCCTCTCAAGCAAACCAGCAACAGCACACAACAAGCAAACAAGCTTCTCACTCTTTCGGAACCATGTCGACTACTCCCGCACACAACATGAAGTACCGCTACCTCGGCGACTCGGGGCTGCTCGTCTCGAAGTTCTCGTTCGGCAGCTGGATGTCGCTCCTTCCGCTGCCGTCCTTTGACACGGCGTACGAGATCCTCGT
>JAADWX010000902.1:0-12766 GCA_023336405.1 Globisporangium echinulatum | reverse complement strand
GTCGATGCTGGTACAGTGCGGTCGTTTGACGGGCGCTTTGCGTTCGTGCGGCTGTACAACTCGGGCCACATGGTGCCGCAGGACCAGCCAGCAGTCGCGCTCGACATGCTCAACAAGTTTTTGACAAACCAGCCGCTGTAGAGTTGTAGACGAGTCGATGATGAGCAGATGCATGAGCGAGTAGTGATAGCTATCGCTGGCATTGTCGTATACAACGGATATCTTCCTAATGGTCGAGCCGTCCCTGCTGCCCTGACGGATGCAATACGCGTACGACACTGTGCAAGGCGACACGCATTGCTGAACGAAACAAAGGCGCTGTCGGGTGCTACTGTATATGTATGGACTTGCGAGTGTAATGAAAGAGTACTAATACATCGAGGGACTTGCAAGCGGTTCATCCTCTCTCTATCGATCACCTCATTAGCGCCGTCGATTGTCGTCGACAGCTCGCCACTGAGGCGAGTCATAACTTAACTTAGTGCTGCTGCTGCATGAGCATGACGCGCGCGTTCACGAGCTCGGCGCGCGTCGGTCGTTCTTTGCGAAACCGGTCGCCAATCTTGAGCGATATCAACTCAAAGAGCTGGAACGAGATGCCGAGGTCCGCGCGCTCAAAGAGATCGAATGGCTTGCTCGTGAACGTCGCGTCCACCTTCTTGTCGACTGCAACGGTCTTCTCATCATCCTCGTAGATCCGTAGTGCAGACTCGCTAATCAGCATCTGGCCGCCGCGCCCGAGGTCCCCGAGTTCGCGCGCAACGATCTCGCTCATGCCGAGGTACGTCATCTTGCCAGTCGTCGGGTGCTTGGCCGAGATGAGCTGCTCGTCGCCGTCGTGGATCGCCATGCGCACGCGCAGGCCGTTGAACAACAGCTTGCCCCAGTGATCAACAACGCGCGCCGCAGCGTTCGCCTTGAGAATCGCAGGTGGCCAGTGCACTTTGAGCAGCTTCTCCTGGACGTGCATGCACCAGACTATCGCGTCGGTTACTGTGTGGAACGCGAGCTGGAACGCGTCGCCGCACGTCGTGATCTCGTAGCCATTGCATCTCAAGAGCTCTTGACGAAGCAGGTCGTCATGGAGTGACTGGGCCTCGGACATCGCCTGTGGATCCGTCGCCCACAGTGCGGTCGAGCCTTCGATGTCGGTGCAGACAAAGATCGGACGACTCAGCGGCGGCGAGACGAATCGGTCGGTATCACAGGCTTCGGGAAAGTAGCCGTTCTCAAGCAGTTGGTCGTATACGGAGCGCGGCATCACGGGCTCGAGCGTCCGGTAGCAGCACGTTGCACTCGTGCCAATAACAAGCGCCGACGCGCCACCCGAGAGGTAGTATAGCGCTTGGCTGCAACCGACCCAGAGCATCGGGACGTCGTCGATAAGACGCGCGAGCAACTCGACGATACAAGCTGGAAACACGAGGACGCAGTAGACGATCACGAGGTTCCGGATGCGGCGGTGCAGGAACGTTGCGTTCGGTGGGACGATGCGCGCCGAGTGTTTCTTCATTGATAGGTACAGGACGCACCCGAGCGGGTAGACGAACGAGACCCAGACGCACACGAGCTGGAACGTTAGTGCGATGCCACGAACGGTCCGCTCTTGCTGGGGCGATAGGAGGGCCGAGAGGATCATCGCGAGTGCAAATACGGTTGCAATGCTGTACGTTCGGATGCAATACAACCGCACGACGTGGCGCTCGCGGTCGCGGCCGCGGTCCATCGACTTGGCGATCAGCCGCGTGAGTTCGTACGCGAGCGAAAAGACCCAGAACGTCATACACAGGAGCGCCACGTCGCCAATGAGCGCGAGCGTGAGCACGACCGACTTGCCGCTTGTTGCTTTCTCATCGTCGGCGTAGATGACGCGGACGCCGACGAGCTGGCCGTTGTCGACAATGTCGAGCAAGTCGCGCACGCCACTGTAGTTGGCGAGCACGCAGACGTAGAACGTCAAGCGCGCGAGCGAGTAGATAAAGTACGACCGCACGACCGAGTACGTGATGTACTGCACAGCCGACTCGGCGACATTGATCTGCTTGAACGACAGCAGGAGCGTCCCAAACGTCGCGGCCGTTGCGAACCCGAGCACGAGCGCGTAGATCAGCGTCCACATGTACCACGTCGCGTCAAACGACATCCACGGTACCGGGGATGACGATTTGGAGCGTCGTCAGTCGTGCAAATGCACGTCACGAGCTCCTGTCGCTCTGTGTCTTTACTGTAAATGTCTGTGCGTCCGATCTGACGCTCGGGTCGTATGTGTCAAGTGTCGAGTGTGGAAGGCTTGCACTCCTCGCTGCTGCAGTAGCGCACGTCCAGCGATTTGTTTACGACAATGTGTCTGCGCTGCTTGTTGCTCGTGCAGTCGCGGACAGTTCGTACGTGTGCGTGTCCTTGCGCGATCGCGTTCGAAGGTGGCGAGTGCCAAGTGTGTCGTGCTGGAGCAGCGCGAGAGAAAGTCGGTGCATAAGGTGCATCGTGCCAGCTGTAGGGCTTGGTGGCCAGCATGACCTTATCTCGATCGAGAATAGTCCGACATGTGGTTTGGTCGCCATATGTGATTGCGCAGAGGGCAACATACGCGATCGCACTCTATCAAGATACAATGCTTCAGTACAATATGCATTCACAAAGGATATTGCAATATCTGTGTTGCGATGATGATGCACATCAACTCGACAACAACAGCAAGTCTCGTTGGACCATCGTCAACCGCAACTGGCGAGACGCCGTCGCAAGTGCGGTCGGCATCATTCAAGCAGCAAACGCAGTCCATGCACATCAATTCGACAACCGACTTCACTAATTCGACAACCGACTTCACTATACAGCGCCTCATCCACTTAACTCGCTTGGCTCGACATGATCAGCAACTCGCTAGCTCAATCTCTCATGCTCTCAGTCATGCTCTCTATCATGCTTTCTATCATGCTCTCTCTCATGCTCTCTCTCAGACTCTATTGGTCGACGGTGGCAATGCGAGCCACTGCGTCAAGAGCAGCGCGCTGTGGCTATCACGCGCGAGCCAACTGACGTCGTCGTTGCTACTACCTCCACACCAATCGGTCGCGTCACCTTGCTGCTGTCGTTGCTGTAACTGCTTGCGGTCGCGTGCGATCCGAGTCAGCAGCGCGGTCCAGAGCTCGGTACAACTGTTGCTCCGCGACCGCTTCTGCGCGCGTACGCGCTCGAGCACGACCTCAAAGCTGAGCAGTCCAATGCGCTGGACCTGTACGCCAGTCAGTAAAGAGTCAAACACCCATACACCCAATGACACACACACACAATGTCAGTCGACTCGGTCAGCTTCAGTAGGAACAAGTTGGGTGTTCCACGACAATACACCAAGCGCACCTCGCGCTTCCAAGTCGCTGCTGCAGCAGTTCTGCTCCTTGACGTCCTGTGTTGCCGGCCAGTTATCGTCGCTGCAGTTGTCGAGTGGCCGCTAGCATCGACCGTGTTGTTACTGGGCCGATCTATACGACTAGCGACTTCAAGGCACCGGTCGATGCCTTTTGCAGTCTTGACAAGCACTTCGCGCAGGCTTTGGTAGAAGAACTGCGCGTCGCGGTTCACGAACGGCAGCATGTCAACGATCACGACGAACCGCACGGCCGCGAGACTCAGGAGCTGGAAGAGGTTTACCTGTTGGATATAAAAATGGGTGGGTGATAGGTGATGGGTGATTGGGTACACCACCAAGCCATGCATCAGACCTCGATTGTCGCTTGTGTGAGGATGCTCTGATCAAAGTAGAGCGCGTGCCAGCGCTGGCGGATCGACGACAGCACCTTGTTGACAAACACGTCTTGCAGCGTCTTGGTCGCGTCGAACGGGATCGACGTCTGCGTGAGCGAGCTGAACGCGCACAGACCAAGTCATCCAAGTCAGTTCATCCGTCCGTCCGTCCGTCCATCGATCAGACTCCCACCCATTCACCCATTCACCCACATACGTACTTTTCGTAGCTCACATAGATCTGGAGTCGTACGGGGTCAAGCAGTAGCCCACACCAGCTCAAACGGCCGTCGTGTGGTGCACGATCAAACCGCTGGACAGCCCGTAGCTGCTCACTACTGTTGGCGTCCCCACCACTCGTGACCAGGACGTCAAAGTTCACGCGGCTCTTGGCAAAGTTCACGCTGCAGCCAAACGCTGCGTCGCTCTGGTGCAAGAGTCGCGTGAACGCCTGTGCGCGCGTGCGGCTCGTCGAGACGAATAGAAAGTCGTCGGTGTACCGAAGAAGCCCTTCGTGGTGGCACCGAAGCAGTGGTGGTCCAATCGCTCCAGTAGCTGCTGGTACAAACCGACCGAGTCGACGCCATACGACCTTGCGCTCGTAGCTCGCGTAGTACAGATTGCAGAGCAGCGTCGAGAGCACCGAGCCCTGCGGGATGCCACGTGTCTGGACAAAGTCGCGGCCATCGATTTCGACCGTGTTCGCCAGAACGTGCTCTTTGAGCAAAGCGAGCAGCTTGGCTTTCGTCACGTAGTCGTAGACGACACCATCAAGGAACACGGCGTTGCGCTTGCGCGACCGCTTCACAACCGCGTCAAAGCGCTGGAAGTCGCCAGACGGAAACGCTGGCCGTTCGAGCTTGAAGATCGCAGCGCCACCGCTTCGGCGGTTCGTCCGGTTATGACTGCGGCCGAGGTTCACGACGCGGCTGCGCTGGTACACCCAGTGGCGCCGTATGAGGTACTCGTCTTCGCGCACGATCGACTTGACAAGCCGATAAAGCTTGCGCGGCCGGATCGTGTCAAAGCACCGCTCAATGTCGACTGCGACGCAGTAGAGCGCTGGTTCGGGCGTATCAGTAGCAGCTCCATCACATTGTCGATGGGCGCAGGTCGCACACGCTTGGAACTGCGTGAGGAGCGGCTGGAGTCGGTCGTAGATCTCGTCCATGCTGCGCACCGACGCGCCAAGCAACTTCGTCGCATCGCGCTCGGCTTCGAACAGCAGGACGCGATGCAGTGGCTCGAGCGAGCGGTTTACGGACCGCTGACTGCGATCGACAGGCGTTGAGAGGTTCATGAGCGGCCGCACGCCGCTGACTTTTGGCAATAGCCGCAGCCGCGACGTTGCGAGCAGCCGCGTTGATGGTGACAGTGTCTGAATGGCTGGCTCGAGGATGCCAGCCGCCAAGTCGTGGACTGCAATGTTGCTGGTAGGTGTGCAGTGTGTGAGAATGGCGACTGGTTCATCGACTCAAAGGCTATTGACACAGACCCATAGACAGACAGACAGACAGACAGACCTGATGGCAGTCCATACGTCGCGCTGGTAGTACACGATGTCGTTCGACGCGCCTTCGCGCTCCGTGATGTAGAACGCGTGGCGCAGTAGTGGGTACACGAGCGTCTCGAAGAGCCACGCGAGCACGTCGCGAAACAGCGCGCGGCGCTTGATGAGCTCGTTCGGTGGACTGCGTCGACATATACGTAAAAAGGAAGAGGTATGAACAGTCGGTCTGTCACTCATGACAGATCAGAAACTCAACACAGTCGTCGCACCAGGTCGAGGCCGCGCCTTTCGCGTTCATCCACGCGACGCTCTTGACCTGCATCTTGCTACAACACTAGGCGACAGTCAGACAAGTCGATCTATCTGTTAGACGCTAGGACAACACTAGGACGCCAATCATCAAGCGCATCGGGCCTTACCTCATCGAGCGACACAACGTCGTACTTGCGCGCCATCACGAGCCGCGTGAGCAGCTGCTGGACGCAGCGCCAGTTGCGCGACTCGGCGTCGTCACCCCAGAGCGTCTTTGGGACGATGCGCGCGACAACGTTGCGCACAAGGCGCTGAACGACGCGCTTTGGGACGACGATCGCTGCGAGCTCCGAGATCGCGTCGCGGTGCATTCGGAGCTTTGCAAGACTCGCATTGTTGTCAGTCGACTGCTGGGTCGCCTGTTGGTCTATTAACACAGTCCGCTGACGCTTGGACCGACTCGGTAGTGCGACGATTTGCGACGCCATCGAGCGCTCGACGATCGCACGTTCGCGTCGCTTGCGCTTGCGGTCGGCTGCTGCATCCGCTGCGCCATCGTCGTCGTTGCTGTCATCGTCTTGACTCACGTACGCGCTCTCGAGCGCCTGGTGCTCTGTTGCATAGTGGGCGTTAGATAGCGCACACGTCGTACCAGTTGCTGCGATTCGCTTGAGTGCACTGTGCGTGTGCATAAAGAGACGGAACGCTGGTGGCACACGCACGAGCTGTGCGATCATTGCGTCAACGTCCGTGTCGCGAAAGCGCGCAATGAGCGACTGGACGATCGGCACGACGTTCACGAGCCGCTTTGGCAGTCGCTTGGCAGATAACGCTGTGGTTGTAGCGCCTAATGGCGCAAATATGGCGCGGACGACGCGGCCAGCAGTCGTCCGCGAGGCGCCAGTACTGTCAGCTGACGAGCCACTGACCTTGGCGGCTGCAACGAGCACGTGCGTTGCGCCAAAGACGCGAGACTTGCGTCCGTGATGATGGTGATTTCGCGCGTACAGCACGTGGTTGATCGATACGGCAGCAGTAGTGTCACGCTTGCGCAGCGTCGAATGGTCTGCTGTCATCGCGACGCTCTGCCGCAAGCTCCGACCCGCGACCTGCAAAAAATGCCACCCGACCATACAAAAAGCAAGTTGTTTAGACTTGCAAATGCCACGCACTGTAATGATGCCAACCTGCGCAGCACCAACCTGCATGAACGCACGCTCGGCGTCTTGGAGCTCAATGACGACAACGTAGTGCAGCAGTAGGTGCAGTAACAGATCGTCGCCGACTGCTGCGTGCAGCGCTTGCCAGCTGCGTGACTGCTTGAGCAGCGCAACGAGCGTGTTGGGAAAGTAGCACATCACGCTGTTCGACGTCGCGACGCGGTGGCCGGACGATGGACCCGGTGCTGCGTCGCGATAGCCGAGCGCAAGGACGTTCGTGTCGTCGGCGTGTGCGCGGCGCCGTACGAGCAATCGCTGCGTTGATAGAGCACAAGCCATACAAACACATAGAGAGCTGCAGTCAGTAGCAATTGAATGGAGGTACAGGTACTACGCCTGCTTCTGTGTATGCGACGCACTTCGATTGCGAGCTGGATGAGCTCTGACTGGTACATACACAGCGTCCATTGTGAGTGCAGTCAGTCAGTTGTATGGCATCACATGTGTGTGAGAGATCGAATATGCTGACTGTGCACAGACAGCTGTGTGAACGTACGTGTGAGAGCGCAGTGGCGACTGTCCAGGTTGCGCGCGGTAGTGCTTGTGTTGTATACAGCGCGACAGCTGTGCGGTCCAAGAGGAACGCCGCATCGGCATTGCTTGCAGCGAGTGCTGCGACGTTGGCTATGAGTGCGCGCGCAGCATCACTCGCTGGCTGCTGCGCCGCTGCACTACTCGTGGGCAACACAAAAGCAAGAAGTGTTAACTGTATCGTGTATGTATGTATGTATGTGTACTTGCATTCACAGCACATGAGCAACCCAGTTGCTCACCTGCAGAAGAACGCGCGGAGCGAGATCGCGTTCGGCACGAGCGCAGCAGCTGGCGGCATCATGTTGCTGCGGCATGCGTCCATTTTGATTTTCTGATCAAGAATGGATCGACTCCATTATTGGTGCATATATTTGGAGGTACAAATTGCTCAATATGCCATTACTACGTCCTCAATCGACTAATATTGTATTCTACACACAGCGAAATTGAGATGCCTACACCTGGTAATAAGTCAGCTAACGAATTGAGTTTATCAAATCCAGCATTGAAACAAACATCAATCGACCCAATTTGCGATGCAACACACTGATAAAAACGGGTGCCATTCGAGCACATTTTCTTTCCGTAGCAACCATTCGGGTGCGAAAATAAGCAAACATTTATTCATAAATTTATCAAGTTATGTTGAGTGTGTCAATTATCAATGGCAATCAAATGCCAAAAAAGCAGTGCCAGATCGTTGACACTCAAGGTACGCTATTTCGATTTAACAACATCATTAAACCTCCAAGAAGAACCGATATTGTGATTAATGAAAAGTATCGGCACCTTCGAATTCGATCAGCATCGCATTGATTTGTCCGTTGCTTACAAAGTGCGCGCATTTTTATGGCAAGTGCTGCAGCGAACGGCTATGGTGCAGGTTCCTCGTACGTTCATCTCTCTAGAATTTGTACAGCGCATAAAGGTCAACTTTCTCGTACATAGTTAAGAGCACCTCGGTGTATGGCACCGGCGCCTACTGTATATCATACAGTGGCAACGCAACCAACCAAATAGCAAGACCGAAAATTAAATAATTCATTGTTTATCCTGTTTGTTAAACATCATCTGAATCCAAAAATCGTACAGATTGAGTCGATCCATCGCTAAGAGAACGAATTGGGACCAAACTGTCTATGTCCGGTTACGAGAGCATTAAATATTATACCCACCCGTACTCACCAAAAAGGTGTCATTCATAACTCCAACTATCTCAGGATATTTTCCCTATATTCTCAGTACCTGGCAATAACGTTCATATATGATTTTTGATTTGACACATATTAACCTTTTGCAGCAACAATTTGACATTGCGGAATCGATGTAATACGTCAAATATACAATCTAGTTGACGCGAACTCTCACTTTAATACACCTGGTCGCCATTTGTGGCGGAATTTACTATCGGCACTCACCCCGCCCTATGCAAACTGCATCACATCACCGATAGGTCATTTGAATATTCACGTCGGCTTTGATAACATACGAGGAGAATGTAAGGTGTTGGCGATGGTGACGACGGTGTCAACGTCGCTGGTGTTCTCATCGTTGTTGAGAACAGAATGTCGTCGCCGCTAAGCTAACTGAACAAGCGTGCACCATGATGCTGGTACATAGTATAGCTCATGGGCACAAGATTAGTAGAATTGCAACCCTCAATGACTAGTTTCTAAACGGATTGGCGCGCCGTGCCTCCATCACGGTTGCGGAGAGTGAAAGAAGCAGAGCGAGAATGAAAAAGCTATATGTATGCAAATGGCTAGCTTTGCACTATCTTGTAGCTCGTTCAAATTGCGTTTCGAGAAATCGGATGGTGAGTTCCAGCGAAATGGCAAACAAAGTGTATTAGATGGAGTTAACTCTTAATCGACATTATCTAAGTACTTGGTGTCGTTACCGAAGCATCAGTATGCTGGACATCGATGTAGGTTGAAGAAATCTAAGTCAGCGTATGTTGACTCGTACGATCAGACACGTATTTGGAGTAGCTGAGCGACAGCACAGCATATTCTGGTACACAACACAAACCGAAACATTACTACAATTATGAGTCAAATTCTAAAATCGTCGCACCACACTATGCGCTATATATGAGGTGATCGATGGTAATTGTCTAACAAACACACGTTGCATATCGCGCAATGTCTCGATTGTCGACTTGTGCAGCATCTTAATGGTAGCCTTAAATTCCTCGCCGAACAGTTAAAAGTTGAGCCCATTTTGTTGTCGCCAGCGTCGATTACGCCACCTCGTGGTCGGGCAAATCGTAGTTTTATCATCTTGATGATGGCTGCCGCTCCGTAAATATGTCTTTCATTCGATCGAGTGCTAGCATGAAAGTACGTCGCGCTAATTAATCGGCCCGCCTTCTGAGCAATTATTAGTACCGCAAAACGATCCAAGAAGTCTTACATGTTGTCCATTTTATTGTAGGCCGAATCACAAGTTGCGCAACTCAGCTGTCATCTCGATTTCGGCTGCATCTGTGCGCCTGTGTATGAACGTCTTTACTGTCTTCATTGACAGGCATGCTGTGCCATGTGTACCAATGCATGAACACTTTCTCGCACATGTCTTCAAATTGGTGGTTGTGTTCTGCATGATTGATCACGGCGACACATTGCACTATTTTTGCTCGACATGCGGAACACAAATCCAACAGCCTCACTGTTGTGCGCAATTGATATCGACGATATGGTTTGTAAGATCATTGAATGTAGCTTGCTGCCGACAGTTACGCAAATCGTACTTGCCGCCTCCGATTTTGGAGAACAGGTTGTCAACGAGTATTTTTTGTTCGTCGCGCGTGCCATGATTGATGGAGGATCAATAATAGGATGAAGGACGCGATTGACGCTGTGCGCATCGGCACAAGCGATATGTTTTATCGAATAGACAAAACAGCTACTGTCCATCCTGTAGGACGATTATGCGATGATCATTCAGTTGTGTTGGCTATTCTTCTCTTAGCCGATGGAGAAAACGGCTGCTGGCGCTGTCCATCCTTAGACCAATTGCAATAAAGGCCATCAAATATACATGGCGATTTCATAAACATGTGTTTCGCGATACATGTGATGGCATCTCAAGGTGGCTGCCAGCAAGATATGGTACCAACACTCTCGATGTTGAAGTGCAACTAATCCATTTCGTATCACCTAGATCTATCAGTTCACATTTCCTCACAATGTCTCATTCGCAAACTTGCTGCCTGATGGGCATCTCAGGGCTGCTGCCAGCGCTGCAGAGCGTCACGGAGACAACGTCGCTCGCCGACTTTCGCGGCTTGACACTCGCGATCGACGGCTACTGCTGGTTTGTATCGTTATCTGATGCAGTCGTCGTGTAGTACGCACGCCACTCATTGTCACTCTCTTGGTCAATGATGCTGTACTGTAGGCTCCATCGCGCGATCTACGCGTGCAGTCAAGAGCTCTGTTTAGGTCAAGAGACCGATGTGTACGGGCTTCGTATTACGCAGCAGCACTGTGGATGTGTTGTGCGTGTTCACATAACACGCTCGTCTTCACTGTTTACCACAGATACGTCGAGTACTTTATGCACAAGATCCGCGAGCTCGAGCAGCACGGCGTGATCCCGTTCGTTGTGTTTGACGGCGGCGCGCTCCCAATGAAGAAAGGCACGGAAGCGCAACGTCGCAGGTGCGAATGCGATCTATACGATAGGGGATTGCGTTGTTATGCTGTTGCAAGCAGAAGCGCTCGTTGAACGACGCACGTGTGGCTTCTCATCCTGTGTAGAGCACGCGAGACGAGTCGTCGACGCGGGCTCGAGTGCTACCGCCAGCAGAGCTTTGCTGCTGCGTACAAGCACTTTAGCCGCGCTGCAGACGTCACACCGCGCATGGCACACCGCGTCATCCAGGCGAGTGCGATTGCTGTTACCATGTTGGCTCTGTAACCTATGTAGTATTGACAGTGTTGACGTTGCTGAAGCTGACATTGACGGCTATGGCACTGCTTGCACTCCACACATAGCGCCTAAAAGCTGCAGATGTGCGCTACGTCGTCGCGCCGTACGAAGCCGACGCGCAACTCGCGTACTTGATGCAATACGGGCTCGCAGACGCCGTCGTCTCGGAAGACTCGGACTGCCTCGCATTCGGCTGTGCGACGGTGCTGTTCAAGCTTGACAAAACCGGCACTGGCCTCGTGCAACAGATCGCGCTCGAGCGTCTCAAGGACAACATCGGCTTGCGCCTGGACACGTTCACACACGAAATGGTACGAGCCAGCAGTCATATGCACGGCGTGGCCTGCACTGTCGACTGACACGCGATGCTAGTTTCTCGAGATGTGCATCCTGTCGGGATGCGACTACATCGCGAGTCTCCCGGGCATTGGCCTCAAGACTGCGCATGCGCTGATGCAGCACCATGGATGCCTCGACAAGGTGTGTGACGCTCTATCGTATACTCGTATGCGTACTCTACCATCGTGCGAAGCGAGCAGTGTGTACAGTACCAGCTCACGATCATCCCGACTTGCGATGGCTACGCGGTGGACACATTAGGTTGTCGCAGCGCTCCGACGCGAAGGTCGAGTCCGGATCCCGATCGACTACGAGACGCAGCTTCGTCGAGCCAAACTCACGTTCCGACACCAGCGCGTGTACGACCCGATCCGCAAGGTAGCATCCCCGTGCTTGCAGCTCGACGCTGACACGAGCGTACCTACACGAAGTGAGACTGACACTTGCAGTGGTGCTACTACGCTAGTGTGTCGTGCCACTCACGCCGTTCCCAGCGAGTAGTAGTGGGACGACTGATCCGCTACTCACGGACGGCGCAACCGACTTTCTCGGTCCAGCGCTCCCAAACGACATTGCTCAAGGTATCGCAGGCGGCGACCTCGATCCTGTGACGTTCGAGCGCTTTGACTTGCGTGTTGAACCAAGCGCAGTCAACGCTCACACAAGCGCGACGTGTGACTCAGACTCGACTGCAGCGACTCGGATCCGTCCTACAGGACGCATTAATACTGCGAGGCCGAACAGCACGGAAGCGCCAAAGCGACTTGCTCCAATACAACACTGCGAACCGACTACCAGCAGCTCTGTGCGCCGCCGCGCGATCGAATCGGCGCTGCTCGTCCTCTTGATCGCTGCACCGCTTGCTCAGTACCTTGCACTCACCATCCAGGACCACTACGACAACTGATTGCATTGCGTCAAGAGCCACATCATCAAGGTTGTAAGGCATGATGACGACATGCAGGCGCGATCGCGATCAACACAGCAGATAGGTAGGAACAACAACACGTTTGCTAGTCGATCACTCTCTAGACAACTCATGATGTCTCTCAGCAGCTCTACTCTGTCCATCCGCACTTACACTGCCTCGCACTCAACTCAGTACGTCTCGCCGTTGAAGAACTTGTTGATCATCTCGAGCGACACGGCCGGCTGGTCCATCGGGACCATGTGCCCGGCGTTGAACACACGGAGGAACGTAAAGTTCCCAAACGTTCGCACAACACCAGCG
>JAADWX010000901.1:0-12772 GCA_023336405.1 Globisporangium echinulatum | reverse complement strand
TCACTGATTGGCTAATATTCTAGGATATCTACCAATTAGAGTCACTGCCAATGAAGGCCGGTCTTAAAAGAAGTGCGTGAATTGTAATTCCGCAAAGCTGGGTTATTTCACATAACCACAGCTTGTGTACCCCGTTACACAATCGCAGTCGGTGGCACGCGGTGTTAACGCGGCCGCTAGAGCGCAATCTGATGCATGAAGATCGATGGCACGACCGTGGTAGGAGATACTATAACGTTCGGCGATACGTGGTTGTAGCAATGCAGCTTCGACAAAATCGTTTCTCGTTTGCGCGGTGAAAGGATGTCGTTATGTGAGCATGATGCATGTGAGGGTGAGATGAACGTACGAGGGGCGACATACGAGAGCCATTGAGCATACGAGTGGCGTTGGGTATACGATTTGCAAGTGCGGCAACCGTTGGGTAGTGATAAAATAGTACGAGTGGAGGCAGTATGCTTATAACACTAAACAATCGATGTGGTCAAATCGAGCAGTGGATGTACAATAGCGGTGGCAACTCGAGATACGATTATGATAGGTGACGTGCAAAGCTGCAATTGCTATCACAATCTGTTTTTTCACCTCAATATACGCCTTAGCACTCTCGACCGCCAGAACCTTACCTTGCGCACGACACTCACCGTCTGCATGCAGCTACTAGATGCAGGTCCGCACACTAATAGCTGACTGAACATGGCAGGCACGAACACGTCATACAGGGCGCCTATATAGTCCTGGTAGCTGAAAATGTGGCATGCAAGTCAAGTATCAACTGAGTGCTCGTTCGCTCAGATTGTACCAACTGCCATATCGTCGTGGCGTTGGCAGAAGATCGCTTGTGATGGCGGAAGGCTTCGCTGGTTCTTTTGGCTATGCGATTGGACTGCAAAACTGTATTTGTATGCCTAGAACTGTGTTTTGAAGTAGTGCACATTGTTATTGTATTGACAAACTTGCAGCGTCTTGCTGCTGATACTGCTGTAGCTGATTTATTTTGATTGATCTGATCGTGGCAGGTACGGTCATCCTATGTCATACAAGCCGATTCCATTTTGTCATATTCACAAATATATTAATGCAGTTAATGCACAATACTCGTCCTATATAATCCGAGCATCTAATTTTGTATACCAACATAAGATGTTGTATTCAAAATTCGGTGACGCCTTTGAATTTATTGAACATCACAGCGCATACAATCGTAGGATTTAAAATCTTTGTATAACCGGCGGCCGTATTGTATATTTTTAGCATCATAGCGCATATATTAACGCAAACCTTGGTTGTGCATATAGACGCAATTTGTTCTCATACTTATGGATGTCGTCATTGTTGATTCTGATCTGATTGTTGTAATTTAAAAAATGTTATGTGCATTTTAGTATATCTCGTAGTTGTTAATCACTTACAGCTCATTCACCACCGACATACCGTCGAGTTATATACTCAACAGAAAGTTGAACGTTTTCTGCTCAATGAGTTATGTCTTATATTATCATCGGCATTATACGGTCATCCAATTGCGGGTGGAGGCATGCGGTGTAAACGGTGCGGCTCGAGTGCAATATACTGCATAAACATCGACATAAGCATGATCCACGGCTCGATCGTGGTAGGCGGCACAATTACGGTCGGCAAAACGCGGTTGCCACAAGGCAGCTGCGACAAAATCGTTTTGCGCGGTGAGCAGAATGTAAAGGAGGGCTGAAGAACATACGATTGGATGAGCGTACGAGGGGCGACGACAATTTAACATGTGTTGGGAGTACGAGAATTGTTGGGCACACGAGTGGCGTTGGATATACGAGTGGCGTTGGGCATACAAGTGGTAGTGCGGTAGCCGTTGGGCAGAGATAAAATAGTACGAGTGGAGGCGGATGCATATGGGCACTAAACAATCGATGTGATCAAAGGGAGCGGTGGACGTACAATGGGCGGCGGTAAGCATCACATCACCTTGCGCACGACATGCACCGTCTGCCAGCAGCTACTAGATGCAGGTCCGCACACTAATACCTGACTGGCCGTGGCAGGTACGAACATAATCAAGGGCACCTATATAGTCATGGCCATTGAAAATGAGGCACACAAGACAAGTATCGACTGAGCGCTCGTTCCCACAAATTGTATCAACTGTCGAATTGCCGTAACGGTGGTAGAAAAGATTTTTTTTTGTCGGTAGAGTTTGTGGAATTTCTATTCGACCGGAAGAGCTGTAATTATACGGTTTAAACTGGTTTTTCGTAGGGCACATCGCTATTTTTTTTGACAAACTTGCAGCGTCTGGCCACTGATACTCCTGTAGCTGGAATATCTAGATTGATCTGATCGTTCAGTTGTGATCATACTCAGTCATACAAGCCGATATTGATCCTCTTTTGTCATATTCCCAAATATATCAATGCAGTTGCTTACTATCAGACTGGCGTTATTAATAGTGAGTGATCCGGACACTCCGAATATATGTCTTATATAGGAGGTTACAAGGTTATATTCAGGGCTCAAAATCGGCAAAAATGCTGGGTTCGTCCGTTTTTTATCCACTTAGTGGATTCAAGTCACTGTCTCGCGTGTTCATGATAGTGAGCAGATGGCTCCACATCGAGCAAATTTGGTGAAAGATATACAGAGTATACACAATCAATTTACATTCGTGGCCCAACAGGCGTGCGATCCAGAAGCTCAATTACGACGACGACGACGATGGCGAGCAGAGGAAGCAGCAGCAGCAGCAACAGCAGTCGCGCGCGCAACGTGCGTCTCGAGGAGTACGCGTCCTCTGGTGCTGGACGCGACGCAGCTCACCGACACGACAGCAACAGTGCTGCATCAGCATCAGCGACATCCAAGCTGCGTGCGCCGTCAACCACACGAAACAGCAGCAATGCGATCCGCGGACGCAATGCTGCGAGCACTTCGCATCGTCAGAACGACGACTACATGGACAGATTCGACGCCGGGTACGAGGAAATATACGGTGCTACTGCTGTCGCTGCGAGCGACAGCAGTAGCACCGACAGCAGCAGCAAGCGAGCAGTGCCACGTCGGGTAGCATCCGTCCACGACAAGCGCGAGCCAACACGCACCATTACCAGCAGTCGTACGGACCATCCAAACACTACCGACACTGTTGCAGCGCATGCACTTCGTCCGCCAGCAGTTGGCGACCTCGATGGCGCATGGCGTCAAGGTCCGTCATCGCCAGAGGGCACGCTCTACTCGGTCTCCGCCCAGCCGCTGATGTGCATGAGCCTGAGTGCCGACGCTCGCGAAGTCGTCGTCGGCAGCAGCGACCACGCACTCTACGCCCTTCCACTGTCCGCAACAGGTGTACGCAGCAAACCGTATACCCATTTCAAACCGCGGACACTATACACGAAAACGTACGGCCACGCCGAGTGGGTCACGTGCGTCACGCACTTGAGCGACAACCGCATCGTGTCGGGCGGCATGGACGCGAAGCTCTGTCTCTGGGACGCCGTGGGCGTCCGGTGCGAGGTCCTCACTGGCCACAGTGGCTCGGTCTCGCTTGTACTACCGCTGACAACTGATCTACTCGCAAGTGCTGGGTACGACAAGACGATCCGGATATGGCAGACAGCGAAACGTATACCGAGTCGCGACCGCGAAGTCGGCGTGATTAAAGCTGCGACAGCGCCGATCCTCGATGCAGCCGTGCTGGGGACGAACACTCTTGTAAGCGGCGACCGCGACGGCACTGTCGCTGTCATCGACGTCGACGCAGCGCGCGTCACACAGACGCACAGAGCAGCGCACCGCGGGCACACAACGAGCGTCCTCGGGAGTGCTGAGAGCCCACAAACCTACTATTCCGGCGGCCAAGACGGGGTTGTCAACGTCTGGGATACGCGGCAGGCGACGGCAGTCCATTCACTCGCTGTCCACGTCGACGCTTGCAACCAGACAAGAGCAGCTGTTGGGTTCGTCTGCGAACCGTCGGAGGACGTGAACACGCTCGTGACGGCTGGCGCCGATGGCGTCATCAACGTGCTCGACAAGCGGCAGGTGTATGCTGCGGTCCACACATTGACGGACCACCGCGACTTTATCTACGCGCTCACCATTCGCGGTCCGCTCTGCTTCAGTGGCGCAGGCAACGGCATGCTCCACGTGCACGACTGGCGCACGGGCTCGTTGTTGTACGGTCTTGGCGCGAACCAAGCAGCAGTCCGCGCGATCGCCGTGACGCCGACGCAGCTCGTCGCAGCTGGCGACGACGGCGGCGTCGTGGTCTACGACATGCAGTAAGTAGCGAGTCTATTTGGAGGCAGTGGACAGTGAGTGCTGGTCATACGACAGTGAGTACTGGTCAAATGAACAGCTCCATTCTGTGGATTGGTGCTGCTACGTCTCGATCACTGTGTCACTGGCAATAGCGACTGCGCTACTGATGCTGCTGCTGCCACTACGCGCGTCGTCCCCAACCGCTGCGCTCTGGACGATCGGGATGACTGCGACTGTGAACAGCGCGTCGACACGGGACTTTGTGATCTTGATCGACGGCGTGACCCACGTGCCGCACGAGCACTGCGAGCCGTTCCAGTCGAACGACCCAATGCGCGCTTGGCATTTCATGTTTGGACACCGGATCTTGTTCTCAGCAAGCGCTGCGTCGTCCATCCACGGCTGAGTCTCCTCAAGAAAGTACGACGAGCAGCTCTCGAGCCGCACAGCTGCAGTCTGGTGGCCATTCACTTTCACGTCCTTGACTTTCTGTATGTGTGTATGTGTATGTGTACGTGGCCATGCGTGAGAGGCTCAGCGCGTGTTCTAGACTGGGTATGGGCAGCATACAGCAGCAGCTACAGGTGTATGCGCTCGCACACGCACACGCAGTGCGAGCACGCAACGACATCAAGCGACATGCACGTACTTTGCGCATTGCGATCTGCTGCTGCTGCGGGACGTGCTCGAGCAGTTCGTCGCTTGTGAACACGACAACGCGGCAGATCTTGCACGCGTACTTGCGCGCGCCGTCGCACGGTGGCAGCGTTGCTGCGGTCGTGTCGTGTACGTCGTGGACCTGCTCGCTCATCGCTGGCTGCTGCTTTGCTGCTCCTGGTGTTGCGCTTCGTCGTGTTTCGAGTGGTGCAGGATAGGAACGAACTGGAGCACATCAGCGAGACACATTCCTGAATCCCATACAAATACTAAGCTTTGTGTGCGAATTCTGTGTTATGTGCATGTTTGTATCGGATCCGAGAAGCGCTGTTCACACCCCACAACAACGGTATCAACAAGATCGAGAGTGACAAGCAAGTAGACACGATGGGCGTGTCGTTCGGCAACGCAGCGCTCGACGACGCGATTCGGCTGCTCGGCACTGAGTTTGGCAAGACGAACGACAAAGTCGTGATCGGCAAGTACGTATAGCGCGTGCAGTCGAGATGACAGCCAGCGTGTGCATATCCGTCCATTCCTCACGAACTGCGATGTGCTTGTTCGCTCTGGCAGCACGGAGGCCGAGAAGGAGGTGCTCGAGCGCCATGCGAGCAAGGGCAAACAGCGCTCAGTCATCGGGTTTGTCGTCGGCGGCATTGCGTTTGCAGCAGGTACTTGCGTGTGTGTACGATCGTTACTCGATAACACACGGAGCGAATGACCCACTGCATGGCGTTTGCTCGCTGCCGCTGACCCATTTGATTTTGCGATGTCTGTCAACGCACACGCCAAATTAGCGTGGAAAGCGACGGGCGGCAAGCGCCGCATCGTTGGCTCAATCACAGCGTCGAGTACGTCCAACGCATGTCGAGCCCCTGTGGTCGCTCTGTCTCGACTGTGACCAATGACCCACATTGATCCATCGTCCTCACTGTTATTGTCCCATTTGTATGACCCGCGCGCTCTCTCTCTCTATTGTCTACAGCTGGTGGGATCGTCGGCATGACGTACGGTCTCTTGAGCATCCGCCGCGGCCTCTTCACGGAGCTCCTGACGCTTCCGGAGGACAAGTCGCCATTTGCAGCCCGTGCGCGCGCCATGTACGGTGATTACTGCTGGTCGTTTGACCCACACACGTGCTGTCTGTCTCTCTGACGTCTCTATCGACTCGCTCTGACTCTCTTTATGGGCACTCGTAGCCTCCAGCAGCAGCTCCCAACGAACGAGTTTGTCATTGGCATTCAGCAGCAGATGAAGCAGCAGGGCACGTACAAGTACGTTTGATCCAGACAACCCATATGCCCCAGATCAGCTGGGCTACTGAGCGACTGCGGACTGACTGGATCGTTTGACTTGTGTGCTGTGTGTGTCCCAGTGACTCGTGGAGCGAGACAATCACGCGCAACCCGTTCGAGAAGCCACCGTCGCTACCAACGAGCGACGCAGTCGACAGTCGGCGCTTGGGTTCGAGCGACACGCACAGCAGCGACAACAACGACTCAAATGACCCAAACAGCGACCCAGACGCAACAGCAACCCGCTCGCCGTTTTTCTTTAGCGGTCGTCGTGATAGCGACTCGGACGCGCGCGAGCTGCCGCCGCTGTCGCGCGACCCATTCGCACACTACGACGCACGCAGCAGCAGTAAGAGCCGTAACGCCAATGACGACGACGACGACGACGACGAGTATTACTTTGGGGCACCACGCGACCAGGACACGCCACGTAAACCAACGAGTTGGGACGAGATCCGACGCCGTGCCGCTGAGCGCAAGTGAGTGAGTGGGAGCGAGTGAGTGAGAGCGTACGGCCGAGTGGCTACTGTGAGGACGTACGGGCGTGTAGGCACTGAGCAGTGAGTTGACTATAGCAGCAGCAGCAGTTTGGACTGCCGTGCCTACTGTGAACAAGCTCTGTACACTCTATCTGGTAAGTCGCTACTAGTGCGCACGGACTACTCGCTGCCATGACCCTTGACGCTCCCAAAGCGGCGCTTGGCAGTGAATGCGGCCTCGCGCTTCACGAGCGTCTCGAGGCGGTGGTCAATGCGCGCTGCATCGACATTCGAGAGGCGACCGAACCGCCTCTCTTCGAGCAGCAGCAGATGCTCAGCGAGCTGGATCTTGCTCGCGACGTCCATGCGAACGCCGGCAGCTGCGAGCGCTGTCGCGTCGAGCAGCACCGGCAAGTCGGCTGCCTCGGGCAGCTCGTGCTGCCAATACGCGCGCATGCTCTGGTCGAGCCCACCGAGCGTCGAGAACGGATTGCGCTTTGCGAGCCGCACGCCGTCGAGCGCAGCCGTTGCGACGCGACTGCGGCTCACAAAGTCGAGGTCGCCTGTCATTTTGAGCAGGTAGTTGACGCTACGCCATTGAAATGGTAACGTCTGCACCATGCGGCGGCGCCAGCCAGCGACTGCATCGACCACGTCGAGACTGCGTGCACGCACGTCGAGGATCGTGTCGAGCAGCTCGACACTGCAGTCGTCCTCGAACACACAGCAGTACGCCAAGAGCTCGTCGAGCGCTTGCTCGCGCGCAACGATTGCACGCAGCACAAGAAGCTCGGCCTCTGGCTCGACGCGCTCGAACCGTATCGCACTCATGCGTGTACTTGATGTGCTGTGGGCGGTCGTGTGCGCAGCAGCGTGCGTACCGAGGTATGTCTGCTCGAGTAACGTCACTGCAGTACTCGCGTGTGCATGCTCTGCACTACTACTGATCGACGGTGTTGCTCGCATCGAGAGTGTCAATGGGACTCGAAAGGACGTCTATTGTGTCGTCATCGTGTCGTCCTACGCTGCTGAAAGGCGTCGAAATGAGTTGAGATATGTTGAGACGAGTACAGCAGCGAGTGTCGGTCATGTACGCCAGTAGTATTCATTTTGTAGGCGATGCGCGAGTGCACGATCAATGAGTTCGTCTCGCTTGCGTCAGCAGCTCCCATGAACGTCTCCTGTACCAGTCCCTCACAGCGTACCAAACGTCGACTCCTCAAAGAAGCTCGTGTGTATTCGTCCAACCATCGTCATTGTCATCCGGCTGTCTCATTCGTCGTACTGGGTCAGATCGAGCGTCAGTGCCTGCGACCGCTGCTGGGCAATGTCTTTGCACACACCGACGAGCGCCTCGGCTTTCTCGTAGAACGCATCCTTGAGTGAGATCACAATACACTGAAAGTCGCAGCGCGCGATGTAGTGCGAGAGCTTGTTCACGTTCACGTTGTCGAGCGCCGCGTCGACTTCGTCGAGCACAAAGAACGGCGACGGTTGAAACTGGTGGACAGCAAACAACAGCGCAAGCGCTGCGACCGACTTTTCCCCGCCCGAGAGCTGCTCGATGTCGCGAAATCGCTTCATCGGCGGCATTGCGCTGTACGTGATGCCGCCAGCAAACGGCTCGTCCGGGTTCTCGAGACTGAGGTACGCCGTGCCACCGAGCGGGTGCTTGGCGCTCATCGTCAATGCTTTGTACGTTGCGTCGATGCGGCCCGCAACGTGCGTGAACGCTGCGAGGAACCGCTCGGTGCGTGCGGCTCGGACTTGGTCGAACGCAGTCGCAGCTGCAAGCGACTGCTGCTGCACGAGCTCGAGTGCGTCTTCTTCAGTCGCGAGGCGGCTCTGGATCGTCTCAAACTGCTCGAGTGCGCGCAGGTTCGGCTGCATGCGCTCGAGGTCCGCGACGACCGCAGCGATGCGCGCAACGTACGCGGCGTCGAGGCGCGCAAGCTCCCGGTCGTCGGCAACAGCGACCGCTGCGTCGTCTGGCAGTGCGTCAAAGTCGGGTGTCGTCGTCCGATCCTCAGGGTCCTCTATTGAAGTTGAACCTGCTGTTGACGACGCGGGTGATTCTGACAGCGACAACGCCGACAGCGCGGCCGCGTCGACCATCTCGACGTCGCCCGTTGCATCGCGTACAGGCAGCGTTACGTGCTCGAGCGACGCGCGCATGAGGATCGCCGCCCGACGGTCCCGCAAGCGCGCAAGCGCCGTTTCCGCAGCTGCAATGCGCGCGAGCAGCTCGCTGCGCGCTGCATCGGTCGCGGCCCTACCAGTGCCAAGACCCTTGAGCTCGGCCTCGAGCGCGTCCATCGCGCGGCTCTGCGCTGCAAACTTCGTCTGCGCGTCCTTGTGCTGCTGCGTGAGCGCTGCGACGCTCCGTTCAAGCGCGTGCTCTTGAGTTGCAAGCTCGCGGAGTCGCTGCTGCTCGTGCGCCGCGCGTTCGACTGCGTCCTGGAGCGGCGCGTCGAGGTCTTGCGCTGTGAGGTAGTCGATCTGCGCCTGGAGCTTCGTCATGTGCTCGCGAATGCGCCGGCGCATATCGACAGCCTTTTGCTTGCGCGTGAGCACCGTGTCTTCGTACACGCGGATGCTCGCGACGCCCATTTGCTTGCTGAACGCAGCAAACACGTCGTCCTCAACGCCGTGGATCTGCTGCTGCAGCGTCGCGATCGCGTCCTGACGAGCGCTGACTGCGCGCTCGACGGTTTGTAGTTCCGGCTCGAGGCGCTGCGTGATGCGCCGCGTGGCTTCGTCGATGCGCTGCTGGAGCTTGGGTTTCTTGTCCTCTGTTGCCGCGAGGTCGGCCTGTGCGTACCGCAAGCGGTTCTGCAGCCCCTCGAGCTGCGTCCGCAGCGTCTGCATGCGCGCGTAGCCGCCGCCGTGGGCCTCAAGCGCGCGGAGCTCGTCATTGAGTGCGTCGCGTTTTGTCTGCAACACGTCGATCTCCTTATCGTCCCAGCGCCCGGCGCGCGCATTATCGCCGCTCGTGCGGCCGCCGGTCATGCTCCCGCTCTTGCTCACGACCATGCCATCGAGCGTGACGGCCTTGACTTTCTCGCCCCGATCGAAGCAGAGCGTGCGCGCCGTGTCGATCGTGTCGCACACGACTGCGTCGCCGACTGCGTACCGCAGCGCTGGCTCGATCTCGGCGTCGCACTGAACGACGTCGACGATGAGCTTGATCGAGTCGCCGAGGTTGCGAAAGCGCTCGTTCAGCGGCTTGATGCGGATCGTGTCGAGCGGGATGAACACTGCCGTGCCGAGTCGCGCGTCGCGCAAGTGCACGATGCAGTCCTGCGCAGTCTTGATGTCGACAACGACGATCGCGTCCATGTGCTTGCCAGTCGCAACGGTCACGGCCATGTTGTACTTGCGCTGCACGGGCTTGCAGAGGTCGACGAGTCGGCCACGCACGCCGGGAAAGAGCCGCCGGAGCGTCTCGATCATCTCGTTGCGGCGACTGTCGGTTTGCGACTGCCGCTTGTCGTCCTTGAGGTCGCGTAGCTTGGCGTCGACACGCGCGAGCTTCTCCTTGAGCTTCGTCTTGCGCTCGGCTTGGCCCTCGAGCTAGTGCGTTCGCATATAGACAAACAGGTAAACAAGCAGACACGAGCGTGAGTGGACTGCCCAGTGTGTATATGTGTGTACAGCACACGCACAAGCGACGCACATCGGTCTCGGCGTGGCGAATGTCTTCTTCCGAGTCGATGATCGCGCGCTCGGTCTGGGCGATCACATCCCACATCTGCATCCACACACAACACACGCGTCCAGGAATGAGTCATTGAAGCAGTCGGCATTGCTTTCATCTCATTTCATCGCGACGCGATCATTGCAAAGCGACACTCAGTGACACTGCGCGGCGCGTACGCTGCTAATGCGATCGTCTGCGATCTTCATGTCGTCGGCAAGCATCGCGCAGATCTTGGCATTCTCGTCGCGCTCGTGCGTGAGCGTCTGCACTTTGTTCGCGTCCGTGCGCTGCTGCCGCAGCACGGCGTCGAGCTCGCTGCGCAGCAAGTTCGTCTTGATCTGCGCGGTCTCCTTCAGCCGATAGTACTCGTCGAGCCGCGCCGTGTCGTGCAGTAGCGACTGCTCAGCCGCGCTGCCGTCCGTGCCGCTCTGCTGCGCCTCGAGCTCGTCTCGTGCGACCGCGAGGTCGGCCAAGTCGCTCTGCAGCGCGCGGATCTCGCTGGTTTGGCCGCCCAGGCGCTTGCGCAGACTCGCTACCGCGCTCTCAGCTTCCGTGATCTTGCGCTGCGCGTACTTGGTCTGCTCGCGCACGCGGATCACGCGCGGTGCGACGGCATCGAGTTCGCTCTGGACCTCTTGGACCTTGGCGCGGCTCGCACTCAGCTCGCGCAGCGCCAAGCTGTGCGCCTTTCGCTTGGCGCGATACGCCTGCGCGTCCTCGTCTTCGGCTGCGTCGAACGCGCGCAACTCGTTCTGTGCCGCGTGGAGCGCCGTGCGGTGCCGCTGCGCGCTTTCGTGCGTCTGGAAGAGCTGCCACAGACAATGCTCGGCACGGAGCTCATGCTGTTGGACGTAGACAGCAAGTGGCGATTGGCGCGTGAGCAGCCGCCTGTCGAGTCTATACATACGACTCTATCACAGCTTTGCACATGGTAGACACGCACGAGTTCTTGGCGCTTGGTACGAAACGCTTCGGCTTCTTCCTTCTGCTCGCGCACCTGGTGGTCGCGTATTGCACAGTGACGCAGTAGCCACGTACAGCAAGGGCGTCAGTCGGGGCCACACAGCTATCTACGTGCACTCACACTCAAACACACCAGCAATGCACGCACCATCTTCTTCTCGACCACAAGTCCCTTCTTCTTCTGGTACGCAAAGATCGCGTTCTCCTCGGCTGCGTTCTTTTCCTCGAGCAGTCGGTCGTACTCGTCACTAGTTATGATCGCACACAGCCGACGCGTCAGTCGTCCCTCATCACTCACGCATTCAAGTAGATGCACGAGACATCCACGCACCGCAGCTCATCCGACGTTGAAATCTGCTCAAAGAACTTCGTGAGTTCCTCAGGACTCTTGGCCGCAACGGACTCGACGTCGCCCTGGAACACGAGGAAGTTGCGCGCTTTGACGAGAATGCCAATGTCTTTGAGCTGCTGCTGGTACGTCTCGGCGTTCACGTCGATGCGGTTCACGCGGTACGAACCGACGCCTTTGTCCGAGATCAGGCGCGTAAACAGCAGCTCCTGATGCGCTTGCGCCGACGGGATCTCGTTCGCGTCGAGCTCATAGACCAACGTGACGCTCGCGCTGAGCGCTGCGCTGTCATTCGCAGCCGGTGGCTTGTGGATCAAGTCCTTGAGCTGGTTCGACCGCAGCTGCCGACTGTGTACACCGAGCACGAAGCTAATCGCGTCCATGAGGTTTGACTTGCCTGCGCCATTCGGACCAATGACGGCTGTGAACCGCTTGAACGGACCGATCACGTGCACACCGCCGTACGACTTGAAGTTCTCGACCTCGAGACGCGCGATGCGGCCCATGGCTGTCTATTGTTTGTGCTCGTTGCCGTTCGCTTCTGTCCGCAATGCACTGCTGCAAATGTGGTGCTACGATCTGTTGTTGCCGTTTTGCTCATTTGCACTTTGGCGCGCTTTGCGTTGCAGAAACCTCACTTACGTACGGATATATATATTGAGTTTGAATTTACTAATAGTCGATGGGGCATCAAGAACGCTTTCAGTAAGCCCGGAATATATAAATATATATAAATATGAACGACATAGATTTTTTAAATGTTGGTATACATGCTGTATATTCATACCTTCGCTTATCAAGCGCTTGCACACCGAGTAGCGTTGGATGCAACATACTAGTAACACCAACAGCGCGTAAGCATCTCAACAAGTTATGTTATCAAGCTGTATTTTTCAGGACGAATAGTGTCATGCATAGCAGCTCTCTCTACTGTACATAAACAGTGCGCCCCAAAAAGTTAGGGACAGGGTAAAAAAATCCGAAAACGGTCGATTTTTTCGTCAAAAATGTGTTTGCGAGCGTGATTTTGGAGAGATGATCGAACGCATTGCGTTCTGTTTGGTGATGTAATTTGAGCTCG
>JAADWX010000900.1:0-12781 GCA_023336405.1 Globisporangium echinulatum | reverse complement strand
TCGCCGTCGTTGAACGCAGCATCGAGGAACGCCGTGTGGTCGACCTTGCTGTAGTAGTCGTACGTCTGTCACGATGCGTAGCAGTATCAGTATGTATGTGTATGTGTATATGTCATGTCAGCATTGTATCGATCGCACCTTGACTGCGTTCGCGTGCATGCCACGCAGGTTCGCGAGGTCGCGCGTGAAGACGCGCGAGTCATTGAGCAGGTCGAGTCGACCTGGGTGGCCAATTGGCGTCGGCGCATAGTTGACGCCGCGCACGAAGAACGCTTTGTTGTCGCGCAGCAGCTTGCGACCGCACGTCGTCCAGCGCGAGTTGTACGTCAGCGTGCTCTCGGAGGCGTTCACAGCCATCGTCGTTGTCATTGTCGTTGTTGTCGTCTCGGTGACCGTGTTTTCGTTGCGTGTCCAGCGTGTCGTGTGGTGGCGCATTGGCATGTTGATATGTTGATTGAGCGAATGTGCAGCAGTGGGTGGTGGTGAGCGATGCGGTTGATGGGCGAGCGCGTGGCGGATGATCGGCGGCAAGTTCGCGAGTGTTGCGCGCTGCTGCTTGGAGTTGCTGTCGTCGCAGGCTTTGTGCTCGTGTGTGCCACGCGAAAGAACGAATGTGGTGCGCCGTGCTGTAGCATTTATACAAAGGGTTCTGGTCGCTGTTCTATTTTTCGTTGCTGCTGAAAATCGAATGCAGGCAGTGAGGCAGAGGTCCGACTTGGTTAGCAGAGAGGTTTAGCAGCTGCGTTGACATTGCTGGAGCACAGAGAGCAATGCTCAACAGTCGCATAGCACACAATCTGTTCGTATTGCATGCAGCCTCTAAAGATATTGATTCACGTAGCAACTATGTTTGGAGAAGACAAGTGGAAGAGCTCTTTTGGTTGACTGACTCGAGCGCAGACCGATAAACGATACAATGCCGTTGCCGCCATGCTCTTGCAGTTGTCACACACGCTTGCTTGTTGTTTGCGCCACCTGCGAGCTGGATGGATTCCGGTTCGATTGCGGTCAAGCAAACTGCGTCGTCGTTGCAGTGCACGTCGCAGTCTAATCGACTCAGGCAGCGTCATTGCGATCGTTCGCCAATCAAACGAATATGAGACAGACCCAGACAGCGAATCGTGTGGGCCACGCTACATCTTGCTGAAATGGATATCAAATTATAAAGGCTGCAAAGATCGCAATTTTGACCAGCATCGAGCGAGACGTGGCTACAGTCGGCGGCATTTTGACCAGCAACAGTTCCACGGGAAAATGGATCCAAAGTCCAGCCAAAACGAGCTCAAGGGGCCAGAGCGTGGAACTTGGCACCCGCGCCATCAGAGGAGCCAAATGCGTGCATGTGTTTCGCTATCATGAGGTGTCGAGACGCAATGTCGAAGCGAGGAAGTCGCAATGCAGTGGCTGCGCTCGTTGCTGATGCAGACGCGTGTCCAGCAATGAAATGCGTTTGTAGCACAACGCACACTTAAAGCACTGGCTTCGCGTGCGAGTGTGAGTGTGTGGCGAATGAACACGAGAGCTTGCCAAAGAGCAGTGGTCACGCGCTGCGTCTCTTGCTTCCACCCGCGCGAGTCGATCGTGCAGACACTGAAGGGCAACAACGAATCTGCCACCTCTGCATGCTACGTGTTCTTAGCAACTTTCGTCCGCGCAAGCACGATTCAACCGCGCAATGGATGGCAAGGTAACGACAACAACATCGTAGGTGCCAAGAACGCGCTCCCTCGTTTATGAGAGCATGCACATACAGACAGCTCGCATGGCAAGGTCAGCAGCAACAGCAACAACAACCAAGCTTCAGAGGAATGAGACGGAAGTGAACGTTGTGATAGTGATAAATAGGAGGGCTATGATACGACAACACTAGGATCGCGAGTTGATTGAACTGGAGACGCCTCGACAGTTCTTCACAGGTGCAGCAGTGGCAAACGGATGCCACGTGCTGCGTGTCAACAGCGCCGCAAAGATCGCTCTACGCGCTGGACTACGGGCAGACACTTCAAACTGAGAACGGACAGACGCGAGGTGAGGCAGCGCGGGTGAGCTGGTGCGCTGATAAAGTAGTGGGGTGCGCGCCAGCCGCTCGATAGAGACTCGTTGGCTCCGTTGGGTCGCAATGCAGACTTTCTTGGACAGGCAGATCTGGAGAGACTGGGGAAGGACATCGTCGGCTAAGAGCGAGCAGACTTGCTTGGCACGACAGAACAGCAAGAGCTGCAGCCGCGTGCGAGACGTGGCACCGAATGAGGTTGGGCGACAGCGAGTTGTTGGAGACCGGCCGTCAGCAACCGGACGAGAGAGGCTCACACGCCGGTCGCAGCAATCTCGGCGATGAAGTGCTCGAGGAAGTAGAGGTCCTCTTCGTAGAGGTCCACGGGCTTGTCCGACGGCTCCGAGTCGATCGCGTGGTCGATCATCATGTACTCGACAGCTGCGTCCATGCCAATGTCGAGGTCCACTTCGGCCCAGCTGAAATGCGGCGGACTCATGTAGTCAAAGTGCTCGACGCCGCGCGGCGACGCAGCTGGCACAGCGCTCGAGCTGTTCACAGCGGCTTTCTCGGCGTTGGCCATCGCCGTGTTGATCGACGGCGGTGTTGGCTTGGTGGTGGTGGACGCCGACGTCGCGACACGCGACTCGGTCTTGACAGTGGCTGAGGTGGTCGCTGACGCAACAGGCTCTTGCTTGATGTCGTTGCTCTTGCTGTTGCTGCCGGTAGCGCCGCCGTCCGTCGTCGCGCTGTCCTTTTGCTGCTGCGACGTGCGGCCGTTCTTGCGCCGCTGCTCCATGCGGCGCTGGTTCGTGTTGGCCTTCTGGCGGTGGTACTCGCAAAACTTGTGCAACTCGCCATTGCGCTTCTCGACGCGCCACGCCCAGCACTTCTTGCTCGGGTAGCCGCAGAGCAGCGGCGAGCGCTTCTGCGTCGGGTCGGCCGTCGCGGCGTGTACGCTGCCGTCCATTGCGTGGTGGTGCAGCGTCGCGGCGAACGGCCGCTTCGAGCCGCACATGGCCGAGAGCATCGCCGAGCTGGTTGCAGCAGTCGTGGCGATCGCCGATGCAAAGGTGCTCGGGGCGTTCGGGGCGCTGGCAGAGACCATGGTTGTCCGTGAGAGCGTAGTGTGTGCGAGAGAGCGCGAGAAGATTCGAGTGCGATGCGAGGCCGCGGTGGTGGCGCTGCGAGGCAAGTTTAGGAATGGCTAGCGCCGCGCACGTGTACGCGCTGCTGCGGCTGTCAGAGCCGTCGGAGCCGTTGAGACCTGCTGTTGGTCGCTCCTCCTTGGTCGTGGGTGTGGTTGCATGGCCGCCGGCCACAATAGACAGGAAGCACAAGAAGGAGGAGCACGGGCCAGTGATTGGGGGGAAAAGTATCCGCGGCAGGTGCGTCCAGACGAGCCATGCACACAGGCAGGCAAACTGGTTCAAGCGCTGGTTTCTGCGCCTTCCATTTTCCAGCTCGCTGCTCGCAAAAGTGTCCGCCCTGTCCATGCGTGCGAGTGCGAGTGTGCGTGTGTGAGTTGTCTTTGGAGCAAACGCAGCGGTGCGAGCATGTGGAGAGAGAAAACCATGCGCGTTCAAATGCGCATGTGAGCATGTGAGTGCGAGCATGAACATGCTTGCAATGCCTCCTGCTGTGATGGTATCTGCTGCTGTCTGTACCAGTGGAGAGAGCAACAATCAGTATGCGCTGTTCGAATATCCACAGTTGCAAAAGCAGCATTTTGCCCATGCCAAAATGCGAGCCGTTGGGCAAAATAGAGCACGCTCGCGCTGAGAACGTTCCTGACCAATGAGCGCGCTCGGATCTTAAAATAGTGCGCAGACAGGCGCATGTAGAGGGGAAACACTTTTGTGTGTGGCTGCACAGCTGTATCGTATCACTCCGCACAACTCCAGATCAAACAAGATCCTTGAAGGCACACAGCACGCACAATCCACGTTTTACCTTCGTGTGTGGATTTTGCGGCCGCCTCTCATCATTCTGAAGCCATCGAAGCAAATCGCACATTCGCGAACACTGCCTCGCACGCACGCACCACTCGTGCCAAGCGTGCCAAGCGTGCCAAGCACGCTCGTTCGACTCGCCTGCAAGACCACGCGGAAGAGTCGAGCAGGAGGACGAGAGAAAGAGTTGACACTCGGTGGAGGAGGCGTCGACTTCATTGCGGGCGGTCGAACGGTGATAGGAGAATCGTGTGCTCCAAGTAATCGCTGATGTTGGTAGCGCAACGCAGACTGGCCGTCCCAGTCTTTGGTCGTAGCAGCACTTGCCTTGCGCCAGCGCGAACAACAGGCGCGATGTCGAGGATTCACTTGCACGAACGCAAGCAACGAGTGTTAGCGTCACGCGAGCCGCAAAACGAGTGTGGACATCACCATCGTACTCGCCGCGACTCGAAACGCCGCAACCACAGTACCAATTATAAGCCAGATCAGTTTCTCACCGTTTCAACTCGAGCTTATTCGCGAGCATAGCATTGCGTGGCAACAACGAGTCGCGACCTGACGAGCGATCAGCGCAACGCCATCGTCGTCCATACCGCTGCAGTCTCCACCACCACTTGCATTGCTCACCATCGGTTTCACGCGCTCTATGGCGACCACTTCACACTGCCTGTGTTGTTTTGCGACGGCGCGCCAGGTGGACTGGTCAACAAGTGCGAACCAAATTGAGTCGTTGGAAAAGCGTGAAAATTTATGTGGATCTCACATCGCAGTTGGCACACGCGATCCGTGAACGTTCGCGGATCGCGATGGGTATCATTTCTCACAAAACTATTGGCACAGTGGCACTCTTGCTCATTCGCTGCCAGCAACGACAAACACTACAAGCAAGCATTGCAGCGAAAGCAACAAGCAAAAAAGGCAAAAAAGACTCGCCAAGCGCGGGCGTGATGCACACAGCACTGGCAGCAGCGCCGCCCACTCGAACAACAGCAGCAGCAGAAGCAGCAACAACGCACGCACATGCGTGCATCGTCGAGGCCGTCTGCTTCGCCCGTGCCTTCGGTTTTGGCGTGCGTGATGAGAGGTGCTGCCAACCACTCAAACAGCGAACCTCAAGCCGCAAAGATCCGCAATGGCCATGGCGCGCGCGACACGCGCATCCGACCTGTGTGGTCCACCTTAATCGAGTGGATCGTAATTTCCGACGTCTCCACACTCGAGCCATTTCATTGCGCAGACGAATCCAGCGCGCTTGTCGCAGCCATCGCTCGATCTTGTGCACGACGGCGCGCCGTGCGTCAGCAGCACAACAGACAACAGCAATTGCTCACACAGCGCACACTCGACCACGTCGACCGCTGGCGTCATGCGTCTTGCGTCTTGCGCCGTGTGCTGGCTGGGCTTGCGCCACCGCCCGGATCGTCTGCTGAGCTGCTGTGCTCGAGTGAGTTGCTCGCAGCTGCGCAGCGCGTACGAAGCTTGCGCCAGGCACTCGCAGCGCTACGAGTGCGAGTGTTGACGCGCGCCGCAGTGTTTGTGCCTGTCTGGACACTGGCCAACGTTACGACTGCTTACTGTCTCTGCATGCTTGTCGACACTGCCTCCGATCCTTGCTAGCACTGGACTTGGCTGGCGAGTGTCGTCAAGTCCATCGAGATCACATGCGGCACTCCTGTGTGCTTGGCACTCGAGTGGCTTTCACAAGCGAGCACACGCAGCACTACGACCAAAATCTCGAGCACTCTCTCACTCGTCTCTCTTGCGTCAGCCCTGGACGTGACTGCGTGACCGGTCGCTCGTGTACCATGATCAAACCCCCTCGACAATGACGGCAACAGATGGTCAACTGACATTCGAGCCGAGCGACGCGGCTATACGCCCAGCCGCAATCGCCACTGTACGTGACCGGGTACGCAGCAACCTGCACACGTCGCAAAGGCAACGTCGGCATCGCAGGCATTGGACGAACTTGGCAAACGCTGTCACCGAAGACGCGATGGCGTTCATGCAACGGCAGCTAGCTTGCGAGTTTTCGAACCTCATGCATCCTGTTCATCCAGTTGCTTGTCCAGCGTTGTTTGCTGCGCTGCAAGAGCACCATGGCCAATCGCATTTACCTTCAGCCCTCGCACATTGCTGTGCGTGCTTCACACGACAGGATCTTGCGATCGCTGCCGTCAGTGTTATCGCTGATGTCTCCGTCTGGCGTTTACTCAACCGATCGTTGCGTTCATGATGGATCGATGAACAGGTCGCGAGAGTGAGCTGCAAGCGATGTGCGACTCGTTTATCAATGGCGAATGATCCGACCAGCTTGACTTTGCAACTCGACGGACTTGATCAGTTCTCCAGATGTGATAACTTGAAGCGGGCACTGAAGTCATCCCAGTAGCTCTAGCCGCTCGAATCGCCGCAGCTGTAGATCCAGAAGCCAAGGTCGTTGCCGACACCTCAGCAATGATATCGACGTCGCCGGCGGCTGAGAGCAGCGTGCATTCGTTCTAGTACTAATACGACGCACACCACTCACCAAAACATCGGACTATCGACGCAGCCGTGCAGTCAAGTGTACGACCAGATTGAGCATACAGACGCTTCATTGACTACTTTGCGGCATCGACAGCTCGCAGACGACGGCCGCAACGACCAAGTTCATAACAACAGCAGCGACGTCCTCATGCAATCAGCGGGCGACAACTGGTGGCGGCACGTAGCTGCCCGGTGCAACGAGCGACTGCGTCGCCTGCGCGACAAACTGCGGGTTCTGCTGTGCCTGCTGGAGCACGTACGCACCGGCCTTGGCGGCGTAGTCCTGATTCTGCGCCAGCAGCTGCGCGGTCTCCTGTTGACAGACAAACACACACATACACGAGTGTGTGTGAGATGCCAGAAGACGGCAGTGGGTCCCTACCGCTCGACCATCGAAACGCACCTCGGACGCGCCCGTGTACGTCGCCGTTGGGTCCATTGTCGACGACAAGTGGCCGTTCTTGAACTCGCGGTGGCAGCTGATGATCGCGAGCTCAAAGCACGCGTTCGCGCACATGAGGATGCCGACAAACTTGGAGAACGAGCCGTTCATGCCAAAGTTCATGAACCCGACACTGTCCACATACAACCAGCAAGTGTGAGCCATGCAGTATCCCCTCGGGCTATAACACTCGCGTGTGTGACTTTGAAGCAGCGCCTACGACGTACAAGAACAGAAACGCAGCGCGGCCGCGGTACGTGAACAGAAAGCCAAAGTACTGGCGGATCGTCGGCTCCATGGACGCGAAGCGGCACTCGAACGCGAGCAGTAGCAGCGCAAAGATGCTGGTCGCATGCGATGGGGGCGAGCGAGTCAGTCACTGGTACGTATGAATGGAAGGATCGATGGAGTGAGACGACGAATCAGCAAGCGACGTACATGGTGTAGACCGAGATGAGGAAGCTCGTGACGTCGAGCACGACGAGATCAAAGATGCCCGAGAAGCCGGCGAACGCCTGCATGATTGCGAGGATGACGTTCACGTAGCGCAGCGTCTTGATGAGCGTCTGCGCGTCCATACGCTTGACTCTGCAGTGAGTGGGTGACACACAGCAGGTCAGTTCATATGGCACACGTGTACGTGCATCCGGCAAGTACACACATGTGGGGATGCAGGCAACAGCAGCGCACTTTTCGACGTAGGACTGGCCGGCGCCAATCGCGCCAGCAGCGCCACCAACGCCGCCGCCGTCCTGTGGCGGGATCTGCTCGGAGAGCGACGTGAAGTTCTTGCTCATGTTGCTGCTGTCGTTCGTGGTGGCGTGGGAGTTGGCGAGTGGCACTGACGAAGGGTTCAGCGGCTCAGTCAGCTGCGCGTCGCGCTCGGGCGGCGAGGCAAAGAGCATCGTGGTCGTGTGGGTCCGTCGGATGCAGCAGCTTTCTCACACACAGTGAGAGTGAGTGTGAGCAGACGCAAGGCGCAAAGCCAGGTTCTTCATCAAAGGCTGATTTGTGATATTTCAGGTTTCCATTTAACCAATGAAGCAGTGTTGTAGTGGTATTTATATGTAGGATTCTATACGAACAAAACAAAACTGACGCTAAATCTCTATTATTTACGTAAGAATGCGAGACGAGTGAAAAAAAGAACAGTGAGCTGTGTTGCGTGTGGTCCACACGCACTGACATGGGTACGCATCTGTCCTAGTTTCCCAATCACGAGTCCAGTCCATTCATCGTCCTGACCTCCCATGTCCCCATGTTCTTCCTGACCTCTTCCTCACGCTTCTCCTCAAGCTCATTGACCAGCGCACACGACCACAAGCCACCTTGTTTGCTCAACATGCACACACCTACATACACTCGCTCTCTCTCGGTCTCTCCTGCTGCCGTACACAATCTAAGAACCCACCACTCTCGCTCGCTCACGAAGCCTACGTATTGCCAACGTCGACCTCATGTTGCCTCCTACGAGTGGTTCTTTGTGATCACGCGCGTCGATCGAAACGTAAAGTCGTCAAAGAACTCGCGCTCGCGGTCGACCGAGTCGAGCATGCGCCACTCCGGTGTGTCGACCGGCACTTGGTTGATAAACTCGTTGTCGACGTACTTGACGTCCGCGTCATCGACAACGTCCGGGACCCACGCGGGCTCGAGCTTCTTCTCTTGCAACGCGTCCCAATCGACGCCGTCAAAGAACGCGTGGTTCATGATCGAGTACGGCACGGTCTCGTTCGCGCCAAGGCGCTTTGTCACGTCGCGCTCGATCAAACCAGTGAGCAACGACTGCACGGCGTCCGGCAGCTCCGGTGGGATAAACAGGTAGCCGTCCCGGATGTTGCGGTACATGATCGCCTGGTTCGCGTCTTTGAATGGCGTGCGGCCGACAAACATCTCAAAGATCAGGATCCCAAGACTCCACCAGTCGCACGCGCGATCGTACTCGGCGACACTACTAGAGCTGTCTTTGGACTTGGCGTCGGCGGCAGCGAGCACTTCGGGCGCAATGTACTCGGGCGACCCGGCAAGCGAGTGCGACTTGGGACCGCTCTTGCGCGCGTACGTCGAGAGCCCAAAGTCCACGAGCACGACGTGTCCGTCCTTTGCGATGAGCACGTTCTCGGGCTTGAGATCGCGGTAGATAATGTCGACACTGTGGAGGTGCGCGAGGCCCGCAACGAGCTCGGCCGCATACAGCTGGATGCGCGCCGGCGTAAGCGCCAATTCGTTACTCGCGTGCAGGTTCAGGTGGTGCCGCAGGTCGCCGCCGTTGTAGAACGTCATGCCCATGTAGATCTTGTCTTCGTTCTGGAACGCAAACAGCAGCGACGCGACGAACGGATGGTGCACGTCCCGCAGCATGTCGCGCTCCAACTTCGCATTCCGGCGCTGTGTCTCGTCCATGCCGATCTTACTGATGACTTTGATCGCGTAGATCTGGTGGTCGGGACCTCGGGCTGACAGCACGCGGCCAAACGAGCCGGTCCCAAGCACTTTGAGGAGCTCAAAGTCCTCGATCTTGAGCGTCGACTTGGACTTGCCGCGCGCCTCGAGCTGTGTCGATGCGGCGGCTGCATTCGCGTTCGCTTCCTCCTCATTCCCGACCGACATCGACGAGACCATCGACCGCGCAAGCGGGTCGTCGTCGTCGTCGTCGACCTCTTCGACTTGGCCGGCGAGCACCATGTCGCGCTGCCGCTGCGCGTCGCTCTGCGTCGCTGCGTCGAGGTGGTAGACGCTAAAGCGATAGTACTTCCACGTGCTGTTGGCGAACCGGCGCTCGCCGCCGACTTGATACAAAATGCCGGCGCGGAGCCAGCACGTGCCGAGATGGAGCGCTTCTTCAGCGGTCGAGCACGTCACGCCGCCATCCATCGGTCGATTCGGACCGTGCCGGAGCATCCAGTCGACTGCGTCTTTGCCGGTAATGACCATCGGATGCGGCTTGAGGTACAGACTGCGGTCGCGACTCGGCACTTCGGTCCGGAGCTGCTCGCCGCTCGACCAGAGCTGCCACAGACTCGGTTCACGCACGATACGGCTCGAGATCTTGAGCTTGCCCTGCACGCGCTTCATCTTGCCGCCGGGCCGGAGCTGCAGGTCGTACCACGCAACGCGCTCTTCGCCGCTCGTGTTGAGGTCTTCGAGACTCAAGAGCAAGCGGCCGAGGTCTTCGTCTTCGACGCGGCCCTTGTCTTTGCACTTGACGAGCAGGAACTTGGCTTGTACGAGGTTCGTCTGGATCCCAAACGTGTACTCCTCGGCCGCTGCTGCTGCGCCAATGCCGAGTGGTTGATGGCTCTCGATGCGGCTCTCCATTGACCGCAAGACCGCAGCTTTGAGCGGACTCCACACGGGCGCGACCTGCCGCAGCGGCGGTGTGCGCTGCTTCTCGCCCCGGATCTCGCGCATCTGCTCGTCGAGCAGCACGAGCGTACAGTAGACGTTGCGTGCGCGTCCGAGCATACCCGGCAGCAGCTCAGCAGCTTCGATCGGCGTCACTTTGAGCAGGTACCGCCGCTTCGACTTGACGCGCGCCTTCGCGGCGCTACTGTCGCTTCGGCTCTTGGCGGCGCTGCTGTCGCTGCGGGTTTTCTCGACTGCTGCTTTGCAGACACGCACGTGCTGTGTGAGCGACTGTATGCATGTGTGTGTACACATATAGACACCTATATACATACACATACACACGCAGTTCGTACTGTCAAACGTGCTGGCCGAGCTTGAGCTCTCCTTGCGACTGATCGAGCGCGACGCGTTCATGCTCTGCTTGCGGCTCAACATGGCGGAGGCCGAGAGTGTGAAAGTCGTGGCTGTGTGGATCGGTCTCTCCCGCGCTCACTAGCAGTAGCAGCTTGCGGTGGGAGTCTGTCACGATCACACACACGAAAACGCGTGGATGGATGGCGATCGGCAGCTCGTTCACACGCAGCGGACGCGAGGAGGAAGGGGCGCAGGATAGCGGTAAAGAGAGGCGAGGCAGAAGGAGAAGACGCTGGTCGCGCACGTGAATACTGGGTTCGCGAGAGCAGCGGCCTTGGCGGTGCTGTCTGTGCGTGCGTGCGTGTGTAGGTTGTGCGTGCTTAGGTGACCACGTTTGGGCGAACAGCTCAGTTCAGCTGGCTGCATCGCGTGCTCTCCCTCGCGTACTGGCTCGGTCGCTGTCACTTGGCATTTGTATACAATGACAGGCAACAGACATGTACTAGATTATATCATACATATTTGGTTAGCGCTGATTCTGCAATACGGCTGATTCGGACAGTTTAGCATGGTTTGCAGGCAACTAATGTCCGACGCTGTCGAAATGCACAGCGACACACTGCAATACAGTATACAAAGTCCCACGACGCTCATGCATGTCAATCAATCATCACCAGATCCTTTCGAGATCAATTGCTACGATGGCATCGACGACACAGCGCTTTCTCAATCTGCGCGCATGTGCTGACGGTGTGTACCTCGACGATGCACGCTTCGTGATCAAGGGCGCGAGCTTCTTTGGCATGGAAAGTGACATCCTCGTGCCGCACGGACTCTGGGGCGGCGACGCGTCTACGACGGTTGATGCAGTCGCCACTGCGCTGCTCGCGCCGAACGGCTTCAACCTCGTGCGCGTGCCACTCGCAGTCAGCGCCGCGCGCACAAACCCGCTGATCGACCGCACCAAAGTGAACAACGAAACCGAGCTACTTGAGGCGTTTGCTGGTCGCGAGCTGCGCTACCTCGACGTGCTCGACCATGTCGTGCGCGTGTTTGCACGCCATAGACTGCTCGTGTTGCTCGACGCACACGTGATCGAGCCCGGCGGACCGATCACTCCACTGTGGCACGACGCGCCTGAGCGCAGCAGTTGGCTCGCTGACACCTGGACTGTGCTCGCAACACGGTATGCGTCGAGTTGGAACATCGTTGCAGCAGATCTGAAGAACGAGCCACACGGCGCCGCGACGTGGGGCAGTGGCGACCTTGCAACGGACTGGCACCTCGCAGCGCTCGCGCTGTCCGAGTGCGTGCTGCAGATCTGTCCGCGATGGCTGATCTTTGTCGAGGGCGTCCAGTTCCCTCGCAATCGCGGCGATGATGAAGAAGCGCACGTGCTGCCGTGCTTCTGGGGCGAGAGCCTCGAGGACGTGCGCACGACCGCACCGCTCGAGCTGTCGGTCCCCGAGCGCCTCGTGTACAGTCCGCACGTGTACGGCCCCGACGTCGCCGACCAGCCGTACTTTCACGACGCGCAGTTCCCAGCCAACTTGCCGAGCGTCTGGGACGCGCACTTTGGGTTCGTGCAGCGCGATCGCCTTGGACCGCTCGTTGTCGGTGAGTGGGGTGGCAAGTACCGCGACAGTCGCGACATCGCGTGGCACGACACGTTTGCTGCGTACCTCTGCACGCAATCGATCGATGCGATCTACTGGTGCGTGAACCCGAACTCGGGCGACACCGAGGGACTGCTCGCGCCAGACTGGATGACGCCAAGAGCAGACAAGCTTCGCTTGCTCGCAGTGTTTCAAGGCTCGTCAGTACCAACACCTGCACAAGTACCGTGAGCGAGCACCTAGGCGCGCACACTCCAGACGGTCGGTGTGAGTGAGCCGACCAATCCTCGACAAGGCGTCACCAGTCTTGTGCATACAGATTTCTCTCGACCAATCGACGTCGAGCCATTGCACACTATTGGTGTTGATGACACACTGCTGAGGAACATTCATGCAGTCTCAAACACGCATGTGCACGATCCACTGCGAGGCCCAACGCTAGGATCACTTCAGCGGTGTGCATCACAGCCTGCCGCTTGCTACTTGTATTCATATTTCACGTTGTACATCACTACACACTCTGAGCTCCAAGCTTCGCGCTTGA
>JAADWX010000899.1:0-12789 GCA_023336405.1 Globisporangium echinulatum | reverse complement strand
CGTACTGCAGCCCGTCAGCTAGCTCGCCTGCTAACTGTGCATCTCCATTGACTGTGTGGACGACGAGCTGCGTGCTGTCGCTGTCGTCCTCCATTTCGTGCTTCCGGTGCTACTTTGTTCTTTGACTTCGGTCAAATTTGAGCTTTCTCGCGTCTGGTAAATGCCCATAAATGCTAGGATTTTGACCAATCGAGAGCGATCCGACTCTCGACCAATCACAAGGCCTAAAAAGGAAGTCTTATTCTGTGGTGTGGTAGTATGGGAAACTTCGCTCTCTTTAAGTACGAATAGAGCGTAGTACTGTACTGAGGGAAGTCACTTCCCTCAGTACAGTACTTCCCTGTTTTTCGGGAAGTCGACTTCCCTATTCCTTCGTCCGAGGTGTGCCTACCACCAATAACAACAACCTTCACCTTGCGACAGATCGACTGTATCTGCTTTTTCTTCCGTCAATTGATGGTCGTACTTTCGTAGATTTTTCAGTCGAAAGACATCGTACTATGTACATGTTGTACAGTCAGTTGAAGCTGGACGTCAGCAGGTGCAAACGCACCACCTCTCCATCAACCTTCCAGCTATCGATGTAAAAATGCTATACGCTTGTGTGTGTAGCCTCGATAGCCGGTTTTCAAAGACGGATACAATTAAGGGTAGATATCGAATTCGAACGCCAACTGCCGCACCGGCTCGACTGCGAAACGACGTCAACGAGAACATTGCGGCGAAAGAGGCATTCCCAATTGAGCGCATTCACGATCAAGCACAGACATCGCTATGAAGGTTACGCTCGTGTGCTCGCTCTTGCTCGCGCTTGCTGCCGCAACGACCGACGTCGTCCGTGCGAGGACGCACAAAGCTATCGCTACGAACGTCACTACTAATGACAATGGCAAGCGAGTCGCTGCTGATGACAAAACGGACGGATCGCTGGCGGTGCCGCAGTGTGCGCTCATCAAGTGCTCGGATATCGGCACTGGTGTGTGCGGCAGCGACGGTCAGACGTACGTGAACGCATGCCAGGTGCTCGCTGCGTCGTGCAACAAGCCAGGGCTGACCGTTGTAAGCGACAGCCCTTGCGAGTCGCGACCACCATCACCCAAGTGTCCGCTGCCGCAGTGCGCACCAATCGGGACGCCCGTGTGTGGCTCGAACGGCAAGACGTACCTGAACCGCTGTTTGTTTTCGTACTTTGCGTGCAAGGACCCGAGTCTGTCAGCTGCGCACAACGGCAAGTGCGAGGCTGTTACGCAGACTGCCGAGCCGTCCGAGCCGATGCCGACGAGCTGCGCTGCTGTGATGTGTCGCCAGTTTAGCGAGTGCCGCGTCGACGACAGCACGGGACGCGCCTACTGCGCCGACGTGTGCACGCCGCAGCGCTGTGCGCCGAATGAGCGATGCAAATTGCAGACTGTGCAGTGCATTATGACGCCGTGTCCGCCGATCGCCAAGTGCGTGCCGAAGAAGTGAGACATAGGACCGAGAGCGTACGGCAATACGTCGCGCTACGTTTCGCTATCATTCAGAGCATCCGCATGATGCATATCTCTATCAATCTACCTCTCTTTTGCTCGCTCGCTCATTCGTGTGTGCACTACATACGAGCGGCGCTCGCACTGGCGATAGGTGTGAGTGCTTGTGACGAGTCATGCAGAGTGCCAACGGATGTTGTACATGTTGATGCATTTGGGTAATCGTTACACACGGAGCTTTCTCGATGCATTCTCGTTATAGATACAAACAAACTGTCAAAGCAGAGAAATGAGTAACGTTTTGGACCGATATTTACAACATTTGCAGTCAGAATCCGATCTGATCATGACGCCAATAATGCAGCTTCCGCCAAGCGACGGATCACCACGGATACCGCTACAAGCAGCAGACACAACCATGCCGAACGCATCGCAAGCAGCAGACGCGCACGACTCAACAGGCTTCTTTGCATGCTACCTCCTGACACCCAAGCTCGTGCCAAAGCGCTTGCGCTGTACGTACGTTGGCTTCACCGTCTCGCCTGCACGACGGCTGCGCCAGCACAATGGCGAGATTGGTGGTGGCGCTTGGCGCACACGAAAGCACCGACCCTGGTGCGTGTCTGCTGTGCGTACTGTACTACGCAGCTTTTGCGCGACTGTGCGGTGCACGTAAATCTGATTGCACACGTGCCAACGTGCTGCTCTACGTCACGATGATGCATGTTACACTTGCCGCCAATAGGGAGATGGTCGCAGTCGTGCACGGTTTTGCGTCCAAGTTCCACGCGCTGCAGTGTACGTTCGCTGACACATTATGACTGATGAATCGCTTGAGGAGCTACTCACTAGTCATTCGCCTCTGCCATCCACACCCGACATCCAATCAGTCGAGTATGCGTGGCAGCATCCGTACAACAGCAGGTTCTCAAAGCAGCGGCTGTGCGCGCTCAAGGGCCGTAAAGGCGTCGGCGCGCCGCGGTCACTCAAGCGCAAGCTCATCGAGCTGCACGAACTGCTGCAGGTCGAGCCATGGGCGCTACTTCCACTCACAGTCAGCTACACGTCCGAGTGTACGTGCGTGTGTTTGCGATTCACCCAATCACCCAATCACCCAATACACCAAGCACCCACTGACTACTCTATTTGCCGCTATAGCCACCCACAATGTTGCAAGGACATGCGGGTACTACGCGGCGTGCTACGTCACAAAACACGAGACCCGCGCGCTGTCGACGTTTGCTGCGCTCGACCGCCAAGCTGCAGCAGCTGCACGCGCACGTCGTCGTCAACAGACTGCACGCAGCGACGGCGTCGACGCGCTGACGTGCGCAGTGTGCGAGCTCGCACTGAGTTGTGACGTGAACGGACGCGCAAGCGAACCTCGTTGCGTGCGCTGTTATCATGCGCACTGTGCGATGCAGTGCCACGTCCAGTGCCTCGTCGACCATTTTGCTGCGCTGCAGAGCATCGCAGGCAGCGGCGGTAGTGCAGACGATAGCAGCAGTGATAGTAACGATAGTGAGGCCGACAGTAGTGACGTCGGAGAAGTCGTGGCTGCAAGTCGCTCGTCGTCTCGACGCGAACGCGGCGCATGTCCCGACTGTCAGCAGCCACTGCGCTGGTCGCTGTTGGTCGAGCAGTCGTCAGCGTCAGACCAGCAGCAGTCGCGCGTCGGTCTCGACTCGAGCACTGCAGTCCAAGGGTCCGAAAGTAGCGATAGCACCACAAGGACGGTCGAGTCGACGGACCGCGGCGCGAGCAGCTCGCGGATCAGCGCTGCTAGCAGTCGCAGCAGCAGCAGCGACGTTCGTTCGAGCCGTGCGGCTGCACAGTCTCGTCGTCGTGTGACGTCGCACGTTGTCACCGTCGTCATTGACCTCACAATCGATGACGACTGACCGCGCAACGACGACGATGACATGTCGACTGCCTCTCGGTTGCTTATGAACTATTGCGTGGCTCGAGGCGAGCGATATGATCCCACCACACACGACCTACCAACAAGACGCATGGTCAAATGCTATCGAGTGCAAGCGCAAGCTGGACAACGCGAGTGTATCGCTATTGTATGCATGCGATCACACTGCGTCTCTGTCTGGTTGGCGCATTGCGCTGCTAGTAGCGCTCGACGTCATAGTCACGTTCGTTCTCGCGCTCGTTCTCACGCTCGTTCTCACGCTCGAGATCGAGCGCAACGCACGTTGCAACTGGCGAGCACGGCGCCGTGAAGCACTCGGAGTCGAGGAGCTGACACGTCTCGCCGGCGCTGCAGCGCTCGGGTGCGCACACGTCGGCGCAAAACGCATTCACAGTCGCATCGTCGTCCCCATCGCTGTTGCCATTCCCGACTTCACGGCACTCGGTGTACGGCGGACACGTGAGCGTCGCGCACGTGAATGCCGTGTCGGCATTGCACGCGCCGTCGCGGACGAGCCGCAGTTGCGGCGTCATGCACTGGGCGTTCCGGAAGAAGCAGTCGTTTTCGTACGTCACGCCGTCGGACGCGCACACGGCGTCTTCGACCGACGAGCAGATCGCCGGTACGCACGCTGCACCAGCAGTAACGACGTCGTTCACGCGCGGTGGGCACTTGCCAAATGAGACGCGCATGACGCCCGGGTCGTTGCACGTTGCAAAGTCGAGGAGGCACTGGTTTGCGTACGTTCGGTCGTCCGAGCCGCACACGGGCGCGTAGATCTTTTCGCACACTGGGTTGCACTTGAGTGGACGCACCGACCCAGAAGCCGTGACCTCGAGCGTTGTTGTCGGTGCAGGCGTCGGTGTTGCGGTCGACGGTACGAACGGCGCGGGTGTGCGTACGCACTCGCCACGGTGCGCCGTGACGAGACGCGGGTTGTTGCACTTGGCCGCGAGGCGGTAACACTCATTCGCGTACGTCTCGTCGTCGCTACCGCACACGGGAATCCAGTCATTCGGGCACTTGATCTGGCAATTCAGTTGGTTCGTCTCCGTCGTTGAACTGCCACTGCCGCTTCCACTGCGCGACGGCGGTGACGTAGGCACTGTCGGTGCCGGAGTCGGTGTCGGTGACTGCGTTAGGTCTGCTGCCTGCGTTGGCCCTTCGACGTTTGTTAGCGACTCGGTGCCACCACTCTCTCCATGCGACGATGTGTCGGTGCCAGCTGATGCTGCACTCGATGGCTGTTGCGAGTAATCGCTAAATGGCTCAGTCGAGTCGACGACAGTTGCATCGTACGTTGTCGTTGGCGCCGGTGTCGGTGTCGGTACCGGCGCTTCGTACGTCATCGTTGTTGGGGCTGGTGTCGGTACATCCACATCGGTGGTCGTTGTCGGTGCTGGTGTCGGCGCTTTCGTCTTGCACGCGCTTTCGTAGACGATGAAGAGTTTGGGACTCGGCTCGGCGCAGTACGTGTACTCGAACGTGCATCGGTTCACGTACGTGATGCCGTCCGAAGCACAGACTTGCGGGTCGCTGTCCGTGCACTCGCGCCGATTCTCGCAATCGATGTCGAGCGCGTAGGCTCGTGTCGATGCATGCTGCATGACTGCGAGCGCCACGAGCACAAGCCATGACGACGATATCTTCATGGTCGTCGTGGATCGCACGAAGCTTCAAAGTGCGAAGGAACTTGAGCCTTGGGCGTCAAAGGAGCTTGCGCTCGGAGCGTATGGTTTGCGACTGAGTTGGCAGCAGCAGGCGTCGATGTGCTGCACCATGTCTTTTGCTACTCATGGCGTATGCGACGCTACATGCTCAAGCTATTCACAGGTCATGCGAGCTATTCCTGGTCACATGCGAGCTAATTCTGGTAAGAAACCACCTGATGTACGTCGTGTATGTCGTGGGCGGTTGGGCTTGTGCGACGCGTAGGTCGCGTCTAAGCAAGTAAGTGCTGCAAGTTGCTGTCGCCATTGCTTGTAGCTCTACCACGTACCTACCGAGTGGCTGTATCACGTAGTTTAGCTGGTGCGCATACGCATCCCAACGACGCTGTCGCAGGCTCTTGGGGCTTGTGTGGCGTGAGGAACGATGTGAAGTGAGTTGTGTTTTTTTCGAGTGCCATCGAGTGTGAGTGTGAGCTGAACATTACAGAGTGAAGGTCCTTCAACCAAGGAGCCAGTGTGGCACACATACTCTTGTTTCTGGCTCTCCTTGAGTGAAACGACGACGAATGCGAAGGCGCTGGCCATTCATGTGCTGCATGCGATCGTGCTGTGGCCAGGTGCGTCCCAGCCTCGAGCGCATTGCAGAGCTCACTTTCCAAGTGCAGGCATTAGCAGCACTTACACATTCACACACATAACAGCAGCGACGTACAATGGCTACTGCAGTGGAGCTCACGCACCAGACAACTTTGCCTGAACGCACATCGACGAGCTGTAGCAGCACGCTAGATCAGCATCTGCAACACGAGGATGCACTTGTCCAAGCCAACGAGATGCTGAACCAAGACGCTTGGGCGTGGATGCGCGAGCTTCTCTCGGCTGTGCGCGACATCAAGACTCGCCATACCGCCACACTGCTCTTCTCGCAACTTGCAAGCGCAACGACATCGGCAGAGATCGATATTGTCATGACTACCATCGAGACATTGCGGGAGCAGGGAGATTCGGAGCCAAGCAAGACGCGACTTGGCAAGACGAGCGCACTGGCGAAGCTCACGCGCGCACTCTTCCTGCTCGCCGCCGACAAACAGCTCGATCTTGTGCGTGTCGAAGCCATGTCGAGCAGTGCGAGTACCACACAACCGTAGTGCGCACATGCATGAGCGAACGAGAGATAGATAGAAATAGAGATACCGTCCATTGACACTGCACTACTGAAGCTCCAATGCATCAGCATCTGGACTTGTTGCATGTGTGTCGAGAGTTGTTGTTGTTGCGATGTTGTTAGGTTGCACTTTTGCTGCTTCGTTGCCAGTTGCTGCTGTTGCTGCGTCTGTTTTTGCAAGAGCCATGTGACAGCAGTAGTAACAGCACACCGCAACTGGTGCTGCAATTTGCAAGAAACAAGAGGAAAGCTACACACATTGTTGTTGTTGCTACATCACATGTTGCTGTGAGGCTGCTGCATCGCATGTTGCTGTTGTCGTTGTTGATGCTCAACGGTTGCACTTTTTGTTGCTGATATGTTGCAATCTTGCTGCTACTGCATCAGCCCAACGAAGGCGCATGACGTCTCATACTGAACGCAAACGCACTGCAAGCAATCTCCAAATCGTCTTCATACAACATAAACTGCCGCCACAGCGCTACATCACTGCAGTAGCAAGTGCACAACCGTGTCGTCCTCCTCCCTCTTCCATCCATTCGCTTCCTTTGTGGGTCACCACCCCATGCTGTTGGCTCTCACGTCGTCACGTCGTTGCGTTTCATCGTCTGTGCAACATGCAACCCTGTCATCTCACACTTGCACTCGCATGACTTACGACCCAAACGCCTCGTCGGCTTCGTCGATCTTCTTGAACTCGTAGTTGCCACGGCCATCAAACTGTCCACATCCACCCACACACATAGCAAACGAATAGGTGAGTTCAATCACCCAAATACACAATCACCCAACGTTCGGCAAAAAAACAACGTACGTGCAGCACATGCTCGTGGTACTTCCAGAGCGACTTGCGGTGCGAGACCGTAAAGAGCGTGATGTTTTGCTCGCGGCAGTAGCTGTACATCGCGCCTTCGACGTCGACACTCACGGCCGACGTGCACTCGTCGAGGATCGCAAACTGCGGCTTGTGGTAAAAGAGCCGGGCCATCGCAACGCGCTGCTTCTCGCCGCCCGAGAGCACGTCGCTCCAGTCGTGGACAACGTCCCAGCCGCCTTCGCGCCCGACGAGGTACGCGAGCTGGACCTTGTCGAGAAAGACCGCGAGGTCCGCGTCGGTGCGACCCGACGCTATCATGTCGGCCCGTGAGTGCGGGTAGATGATCTGGTCGCGGAGGCTCCCGAGTGTGAGATACGGCCGCTGCGGGATGTAGAAGAGCCCGTTGCGCGCGGGTTTCGTCAGCGTCCCGCCAAAGAGCGGCCAGAGCTCGCCAAGGATCCGAAAGAGCGAGCTCTTGCCGCAGCCGTTCGGTCCCGCGACGACGACGTTCATGCCGGATTCAACTCGAATGTTAAGCGATTGGACGAGCACGTCGCCGTTTGGCGTCACGAGCGGCACGTCGTCAAACTGAATCACGTGGTCGCGGTGGACCATCGTGCCTTTGTTTGGGTACAAACCAAGGCCATCAGCTGATGTTGTGGTGTGGGTTTTTGGGTGATTGGCATCATCATCAGCTGAACTCGTGAGCATCGTGCGTTGGTACCGACCCGCGTCGAGGTCGGTCAGCACGTCCATCATCTCGGTCACACGGGCCGTGAAACCTGCTAGTCTCGTCAACTCACGACCCGAGAGCACGAGGCGCCCCATGGCTTCCGACAGCTTGATGAGCATCTTGCCCGAGCGAAAGTAGTCCTCCATGCGCTCGGCGTATGTCGACGTCAAGTGGCGCGGGTCACTCACGTCCAAGAACGGCTTGGACACGACGAGGAAGCCCACGACCGTTGCCAAGTACTTGGCCACGATGTTGTCGACGACCGAGACCGCGAACCGAAACTGCTGCGACGCGCGCACGACTTCGAGGAGACGCCTGAACGACTCGTCGAGCACCGACTGTTCGCGAATGTTGCCGTTGTAGAACGCAATCTCTTCGGCGTGCGTGATCAGGCGCGCGTTCATGAACCGGAACGTGCCTTCGAGCTGCTGCTCGGCGATCGTGAACCGACCGGTTGGCTGCCGGAGCCACGTGAGGAACGTCCCGGACACCACGAGGTACGCGAGCATGATCGCCGGGCCCTGCGCGCCGATCGACGACGTGAGTTTGAAGCTGTAGATGGCAATGTCGAGCATCGGCTTCGACAGGTTCGAGTACAGATCCGCGACCGAATTCGCAAAGCGCTCGACGTCGACTGTCAGGAGCTGGTCGGCGTTCGCGATGCGGTTGTCGAGATTCGAGACTTTGTAGTAGACAAAGCCCTTGAGGTAGTGCTTGTACAGGTGCGTCGTCAAGCGGTTGCGGAACCGCAGCGTCAGTTCTGTGTGGCCGTACTTGAGCAAGCAGTTGACGCACGAGATCGGGAGCATGAGCACGAAGAACCGACGGAGATGGAGCATAAAGTCGGCTGTCGAGCGCGAAATGCTAGTAGAGTAGGCAGTAGTGATAAAAGTCAGGAAATGTATACTATCCAATTGTGTAGCCCACATGACAACGTACATGGCGCGCTCGATCGACGTGATGATCTGGAGCACGAGGATGTCGAACGACGTGCGCGCTGCGAGGAGCGCTGCAACGAGCGCTGCGAACGCGACTTCTGGCGTGAACGGACCCGGCACGATCACCTTGAAGAGCTTGAGGAAGCGGTGGTAGAACTCCTTGTTGACCGCGACCTTCTGCTTGCTGCCGTGCTTCTTTGTCATGAACTGCGAGTCCTGGCGGAACGCAGCGTTCGCTGCGCGCTGGCCGTGGTTGCGGATCGCGATCGCAATTGCGACCTGCAAGTGCATGTTGGTCGTCGCAACATACCAAGCGATCGGAGCGGACGGTTGGGCATTACGCGTCAGTCAATACCGGGAAGTACAATGCACGCCATACAGCACAGCGCATCACACACGCAACGACATTGCGCAGCAGCACGTCGTACGCACCAGGCCCGTGGCCGACGCGAGGCCCGACGCGGCATGCGACTTGGAGAGCACAGTCATTGGTCAGGAGGGGGAATGCGGTGACGATGTGCGGTGGCGATCGTGGGCAACTGAGTGCTCACACGTCGGTCGTTTGTGGCGCTCACGTGCGAGTTCAACAGTGGCAAAAAGTGTTTACATAACAAGAGAAAATAACAAGTTAGACAATGATAGGTCGGCAATTCTACTAATGCTCAGAACGCATACAAAACTGCAAAAAATAGAAATATCTCTAAATGTAAGATGATTACAAAACGAATTGAAGTTGAAGTTTGCGCATAACAGTTGACAAAATCGACCTATTGTGCGGTTTAGACGCCAATTGTTTGCGATCTGCTTTTTTGATCCTGATAGTTTGCAATATCGCGATTCAGCATGTTGATTCGCGAAACGACGTTGAACAAACACACAAATGGCTTCAATCACTGCATTGCGATGAACGTGGCACCGAACAATCCTCGCGGCAAGCAATAGGCATCTCAGCAGTCGCAACCAGTGCTGCTCTTTGCGTTGCAGAGCGGCGCCAACGTCGGCTTGCCTCCACGCAGATCCCCATTCCCGAGCATAGGTCCGCATTTCCGCTCTCGAAACAGGCTCACTTGCATCGACAACCTGCTCAAGGCAAAGCGGTTTTCTGCATTCCAGAAGTCGACAGGTATCCCACACACCATGTTCGAGCTTCTTGCGGCGCTGTATTGCAGATATTATGTACTCTTGGCGGCAAGCGACTCTCGTCAGCTGTGCGCATGCAGTGATCTGCATTGCTACAGCGATGGTGATCACAGTCACCGACTGAGAAGCGAAAGCTCGTGGCTGCAAGTCTCGACTGCTCCCTGCCACCATTCGCGGTTGCGTGGCGCCTCACGAACACACATGTGCCGAGCGTCATCTTTGGTGCCTCGACGGTGCAGCAGCTCGACGGGAATCTCGACACCGCGTGTTTACGATCACGCGGGACGTGAAAGCCGAGATTGACATGCGTGCGGCTCCAGTCGTATCAAGCGACGTCGCGCAGCTGCGCGAGCGGTATGTCAACTCGCCCGCCATCGTAGTAGCAACAGCGCAGTATGGCGGTCGCACTGCCTGTAGATGAGTGAGCACGCACATGCGCCCACGCCGCGCACACCCATGGGACGCTCATCCATACGACGCACTCATCTGCGTGTGCATGTTATTCGCCCCATTTACACGCCGTCGTATTTGGCACGCATCTGTTTTAGTGAGGGTTCCCAACTAGCCGCATTCGCAGTCATCTTTATTCAGACCGAAGCTTTATGTTGAATTAATGTTTTATCAAGCAAACAAAAGAGGGCAATTTAGTCAATCTACAGATTACAGGTTTTCAAAAAGCGGGCTGATAATAGGTTGCCAATCAAATGTGATGTGTGCGCTGTTGGTGTGAGCGAGTGAGCAGCGACCTCGTCCACGCATCGCTCGACAGCATGCGCATTGACACACTCGACGAGCGCACCAACAGCAGCAGTAGTCAGCACACGCACGCACACTCACTTTTCGCGACGATCGCCCTGCGCACACGACTTGCACAATGTGCGCCACCTCTGGAAGCAGCGCGCCGTCGCCGGTAGCGCCAGTGCAAATGAAGTATCGCTACTTTGGCGACTCGGGGCTGCTCGTGTCCGAGCTCGCGCTCGGCAGCTGGGCGCGGTACACCGACATGTTTGGTGTCGACGAGGTGTTTGCGATCGCGACGCGCGCATTCGCGCACGGCATCAACTTCTTTGACAACGCTGAGGGCTACGGCGCCGGCAAGGCCGAAGAAGTGCTCGGCGCTGCCGTCGCCCGTGGCGTTGCAAGCGGTGTCTGGACGCGCGAAGACCTCGTGCTCTCGACCAAGATTTTTCTCGGAACGAAGAGCGGCCCGAACGCACAGGGACTCAGCCGCAAGCACATCATCGAAGGCACGAAAGCGTCGCTGAAACGCATGCAGCTCGACTACGTCGACGTCCTCTTTTGCCACCGGCCCGAACCAACGATGCCGATTGAAGAGACTGTGCGGGCCATGAACTTTGTCATTCAGCAGGGCTGGGCGTTTTATTGGGGTACGAGCGAGTGGACGTCGCACGACATCAACGAGGCGTGTGACATCGCGGATCGGCTCGGGCTCATTCGTCCGATCGCAGACCAGACCAAGTACTCGCTCTTGGACCGCTTTCGTGTCGAGCACGAGCTGTCGTCGTTGCTGACATCACCGCATCGACTCGGGCTATCGATCTACTCGCCCATGTCCGTTGGCATCCTCACGGGCAAGTACAGCAATGGCATTCCTGATGGCTCGCGCCTCAGTCATCCAATGTACCGCACGCTCATTCCCGACGCCGATGCGCGCATTGCGAAAGCCTGCGTGCTCCAGTCGTTTGCTGAGACTGAATTGCACTGCTCGCTGCCACAGCTTGCGCTTGCGTGGGTGCTTGGCAATCCGCACGTGTCGCACGTGCTCGTCGGTGCGTCCGACGTCGCACAGCTCGACGAGAACATTGGCGCATTGCGCGTCGTCGCGCTGCTCACGCCTGCAGTGCGTGCAAAGATCGATGCGCTCATTGCGTTTACGATCGACGAGCCTGTAGCGGACCCGTTCCAGCATATCCGCAGCCACTTTGTGTAGCTCGTTTGTAGTAATGGATGTGCGTTTGTAATTGAATGGAGCGACAAAATGCCACCTTAATATCTGGAATTGCCTTGTTGTTGCACACAAAAATGCCTCGAGAGTGAAGGGTCGCAGCCTGAATGCATCAACAAGCCAAGCGTCACATCCAAAAGATCCACGCACAGCACGCAACACGCAACACGCAGACGACAGCACGAGTATGATGGCGATCAAGACGGCGCTACTACTGCTGTTGCTAACAGCATCTGCACTCCCAGCAACACGCGCTGCAATCAACTACGACAAGCTCTGGCGCGAGTACACGCACGTCCTGACGGCGTGCGAGGACGCGAGCTGCGTCGCAGGCGGCTGTCTGTACGAGAACTGCGACAAACCCGTGTCGTGCAAAGGCGGCTTGTGCTTCTTCCGGTACGTTGCGTATGCTGCTCTTCATGTCGTCGTGTCGTCAGAGACGCACGCACACGCAGTCAGTCGCTCATATTCGCTGACCAGCTCCCCTACGTTCTCTGAGCGGCGGCTTGCAACAAATGGCAGCAACTGCAAAGAGGCCGTGTGCGAAGGCGGTGTGTGCGTGTTCGACCACACGGCGAAGGGCCAGTGCCCCGGCGGCGCGTGCAAGTTCCAGAACATCGCAACGACGCTCGCCGAGGGCTACTGCACTGGCGGCGCGTGCATGCTCGAAGAGAAGAGTCACCCCGCGAGCTTTGATGACATCCTGAGCGAGTAAGGGACGATGGAGTGGACAGCGAGGGAGGGTGGCGGTAAGGACAGCGTGCACATGACTCAGTTGAGCGAGGTACTGTATGAGATGAGGCATACTATCAGCTTCAGTACATAATGATCGCTGATCCGATCAGTCAGTCGCGCAACAAGATCGCATCACACGACACGAAGCGTCGCAATGAGCCACAATCAACAGCAGCAGCAACAACAGTCGTGTGCTGCTTGCCTCTTGTTTCTTGCCACTTGCAATAACAAGTTG
>JAADWX010000898.1:0-12794 GCA_023336405.1 Globisporangium echinulatum | reverse complement strand
GCGAGCAGCTCATCTCGTTTGGTCTCTTCTATTCACTTGTCAGCTGAAGCGCAAGTGCATTGTGTCGTCGGCACTTGGTGCGTTAGTCTCCCTACGGTTGCTGTATCCTTCTTTTCCGGTGTTTCTCAACACCACCCTGTCGAAAGAGAAGACTCGCATGATAGCGCTTGCTGGCACTAAAACCTGTTGTTAAAGCTGTTGTTGTTGTGGAAGTCGTTGTAGTGAAACTTATATCGTAGCGTCTGGTAGTGTCTACATTTGCAACTCACGTTGTTCGACGGCGACAGCGTGTGCATCGGAAGTGTCGAGCGTCAAGTATCGAGCGTGTGGGACAGCCAGGCTGATTGCCTTATGTTTCACAGAGCTTTGCCACTTCTATCGATATTACTACTGTCCGCGCGACAACACTCATGCAGCGTGAACAACTGCTGTCTCGCTCACCCGTGTCACGACGTCTTGTGCCGTCGTTGCCGCCACTTGACCTCGGCATCGAGCGGATATAGGAAGCGCGAGTCCTCCGAGTCGTCCGACGTGCAGTTGAGCCAAAAGTGCCGGCTCACGAGGCTAGTCGCATCGTTGTCCGTCGAACACAGCATCAAGTTTCCCGCATCGATGCGCGCGATGCGACTCGGCACGGTGCCTTGCGTACCCCACATGTTGTTTGCGTCGTTTGTCTGCATCCATGCTGGTAGTGTCGTCACAAGCGTGTGGCGAATGTCGACTTGGTACAGGAACGTAATGTCGCCGATCTGCTCCGGTGCGCTCAGCAACGGGTTGCCAGCAAGCCGGAGCATCCAGAACGACTGATCTGCAAGCATACTGTCGGGGATGTGAGCGATGCTGTTGCTACAAAGCGAGAGCTGCAGGATCCGAGCTGCGATGAGTGGCGCTGGGAACCCGGTGATAGCTGGGCTGCGCTCGAGCACGAAGAAGTGGAGGTGCCTCCTTTTCGTTCCCACTTCGTCCGGTAGACGCGTGAGGTTCGTACCGCTAAACTCAATGTCGGTCAGCATCGGTGGGAAGTCGTCTGCGAGCAGGCCGCTTGGGACGTCCGTCAGGTTCGAGTTGACAATATAGACGAGCTGGATATGCGGATGGCGCGCTGCTGTGAGCGTCGCCGTGCCGTCCCAGCGAGCGAGCGTGCAGTTGTAGATCTTGATCACCTGGAGGTTAGGAAAGCGCGCGATCGCCGACGGCATCTCGAGGCGCGGACACGACGCAAAGACGAGACCTTGCACTGCGCTAGGTTCAATGTCGGAAAAGAAAGCGTCAATCGCGTCAGCCTGGCCGTTCGCAAGTGCGTGCTTGTCACCACATACGACTTCGACAATCGTGCAGTGGTACGTCGTTGTGGACCATGGCTGGGTCTTGAGAAGACACGAGTCACGCGCAGCGCTGCTGTGGATCCAGTGTGTGTACATGTGGACGCTAAAGACGAGCGCGCCGCTCGCGACGAAAAAGCCGTTGCGCGTCCAGTACCGGTAGCTACCGAGCTCGCGTTGCTACGATCGACGATGAGCGGCTCGAGTGATGAGATGAGGCTGTCGCTGGCGCAGTAGCGACTCGAGTGACCGGACGGCTGTCGAGCCCTTGCTGTCTGCGCTGTCGGTGGCTTTCGAATGCATCTGCGCAGCGTGTCGCTCAGACTGCTACTCAAATGACTGCTGATGCAGCGGCGCGATGGCCGCTCGCTTGCTCGTGAGGCACGTCTTGACGAGCGCGATCGTCGACAGTAGCATAAGGCGCGGGAAGTTTTTGGCAACAAAGTCGAGCCACGACGTCGTGAGTGCTTGGCGCGTCTCGGACACGGCCTGGACGAACCACGTGTCGTGGTAGTCGTCGACGAGCGGAAAGTCACGGAGCACAACGTCGTACGCGAGCACGTACGGCATAAAGATCGCGAGTGGGAGGAGCGCTGACGTTGTGACGTCGTAGATCGCGTTGACAAAGAGCAGCGCGACGCGCTTTGGCACCGGGTAGTCGCGTCCAACCAAGTTGATGAGCGGCGTTGAGCAGCAGCTCGCGATCACGACAGCCGTAAAGAGGTGATTGATCCAGAGTCGCGGAATGAGCTTGCTGACGTTCCACGCCTGCAATGCTCGAAAGAGCATGCTTGCGACCTCGATGAGTGTGTATGTCGTGTCGTAGTGCTCGCCCTCAATACCAAAGACGCTGCGCCGACCAAAGGTCGTGTCGAGGAGCGCTGTTGTGTAAGTACAGAGTGGGTGATGTTTGCAGTGCTCGAGGTGCACTGAGAGGCGCGAGCGGTGCACAGCCGTATCGGAGTTGTCGCGTATCGGTACGAGAGCTGCTGCTGGCCCTTTGGATTCATTGGATGGCAGTGCTGGACTGTAGAACATGAGCTGTCGATGGCGAGCGGTGTGGAACAGCATGAGCGCCACGCAGACCGCGTGCGCGCTAGCCAAAAACACGTTGAATGCGATGCCGGCTCGGAAGAACCGCACGGGTGTACCGCCGAGATAGTCGAGTGTCGCGGCGATGTCCTCGCTCTGGATGAAGTACAGCTGCAGTTTGACGAACATCGTCGAGAGTGCGATCGACAGCGAGTGCGTCACGAGGAATGTGAGCCAGAAGAATCGGAACAGACCTGGCGTGAGTGCGATCTGCGTTGGCGTCCATGGCGATGGAAGTGCGCTGACAGTGCTCGCAGCGCGACCTGCACTCGTCGGATGCATTTCGAGTGCGTGCACAGCGGCCATGACACTCGATAGTGCAGGTCGGTCTCGACGCGCTTGCTTACTCTTGACCTGTCTCGCGTAGCTAGCGCTCCGACCTGAAAGGACTCGACTGAATGACAAGCCCCATTTAGCCAAATCAGCTCAATTTACAATGTAACCTAGTTGTAACCAGTATCACTGGTAGTATTTTAGATTCCTTCTCGACGCCACACAAGACTTGACTGCGAGACAAGTAAAACGCATTTTTGGCCACTAACATTGACAACTGTGTCCTCTTTTTAATATATAAAATGCAGGTTTTGCAGATTGACAAATAAAACGCATTTTTAGTCAACCTGCAGTCACATGCCACATTTTTAGCTTTTCGACTGGAGCAAGAATGGCATCGTCTGCGCCTCCGACCCACGTCGTGATTGAGACCTCTGTGGTGAGTGTGTGTGTGCCCAGCATACAGTATGAGCGCGCCATGCACGTACATGCATGCACAGTCTGTTCGCGACTGCTGTTGCGTGCATGTACGCGTGCTCGCTGCAGTGTGTCGGCGCTTGTACGCATGCACGCTGCGTCACTTGCGCACACGCTTTCGCTCCTGCTCACTCGCTCGCTCATCGCTGCGTGCTGCAGGGCTCGTTCACGGTCGAGCTCTACTACGAACATGCGCCAAAGACGTGCTGGAACTTTTGCGAGCTCGCGCGCCGCGGGTACTACAACAACACGATCTTCCACCGCATCATCAAAGTGCGTCGTCGCATGTGCAGCTTGTGTGGTGTACAGTGCTGCAAGCATCGTGTAGCGTACGATGCTCTGTGTGTTTCTGTGTGTCGCTATATCACACACTCGCTCCCTCTCTCTCACACACACGTTGCTTGTCGTTGCGATGGCGTCTGTAGGACTTTATGATCCAGGGCGGCGATCCGACAGGCACCGGCCGCGGCGGCGAGTCGGTCTACGGGTGCGTCTATGCTATCACTATCACTACTACTACTACTGCTACTATCTATCGCTCACTGCGTGTGTGTGTGTGTGGGCTTGCAGTGGCAAGTTTGACGACGAGATCTCGAAAGAGCTCAAGCACACGGGTGCAGGCGTCCTCTCGATGGTACGAACGAGTGTCGCCCGACTGTGTCGTATGCGTGTCGCCCTACTGTGTCGTATGTGTGTCGTGTCTACTAACGCACTCGATGGGTCTGTTTGCATCCATCGTCTGACAGGCGAACGCTGGGCCGAACACGAACGGCAGCCAGTTCTTCATCACGCTCGCACCGACGCCGTGGCTCGACGGTGCGTCTGTCTCTCGCATTCACTGTCTCGACCCGTTGCATTGCTGATACTGCTACTGCTACTTGGTTGGTATCACGCGCCTGCAGGCAAACACACGGTATTTGGCCGCATCTCGGACGGTATGAAGGTCATCCAGCGCATGGGACTCGTCCCGACAGGCGCGAACGACAAGTACGACTGTGTGTATTGTGTGTATACACTTGTGCAAACATGAACTGGTGGACTGCCGACTTACACTGTACTGGCTGTTTGATCATGGACACGGTGCTGCTGCTCAGGCCGCGCGATGAGATCCGCATCACGAAAGCGACGCCACGCGCGCAGTAGACACGATGAGAATGATAGTTCAGTTAGTGCACCTGTAGTTCAAAGTAGCGCTACGCGTGTTTAGTAGATAGCTTGTACAGACTGCATTCGCACTGTTGGCCGCGACCCGTACGGTGGTGCTTCGATGCAATGCTAGTATGGAGGAGCTGGGCTGCTGGAATCTGACGAGTCACTCTGACAGTTTCAACTGTGGCGACTCGTACGCACACACTTGATCGCGGCAGCATGCCAGCGATGTGAGCGCAGTTGACGCGCAGACACACGGCATGACCGGCAGCAATGACGCCTCTGTCGACACTGCACCGGGAGCTCAAGTCACAGGTCGTGGCAGCGATGACGATCAGCAGCAGCACCAAAACAGCGCAGACCCTACGCTCGATGTGGAAGCAGTTGTCGAGCTTGTCAACAGCACCGAGCTGATCGACAACGACGAACAGCGAGCCAGCAGCGCAGATGACGACACTGTCGTCGCTGCGCTTTCGGACGAAAGCAACTCGCTGTTGCCAAGGAAGCATGCGTGGATCCACGTCGCCACTACGCCAGAGCCGTCGGCATCGACGAGCATTTTTGCGTTCGTACCTCATCCGCTATCCACGCTCACAGTTCCAGCAACAACGACAGAAAGTGATGACAAAGCGACTCCTGCTACAGTCACCACTATAGTCGACAGTCATGCGGTTGTATCTACAGTACCACAGCGTCATGTCACTTTCTCGTCGCCTGATACAAACGCCAATGCGCCGACATCGACAGCGTCTGTAGCGATTCAGATCGACGCGACGCTTGACTTTGACGCCCTCGCAGCGCATGCGCAACAAACTGAAAAGACGTACAAGCTGCCACTCGACGTGCCTCCGTTTGGCTGGCGCGACTGCGTGCAGCTCGGGTACCGACTAGCGTATACGACGATGTTGCTCCGACGCGACCTCTCACCGCGCATCCTACACATTGATAACGTTGTCAGTGGCCGGCAGATCAAACGGCTCGCACACGCAGGACTCGCGTTCAATCGATCGACAGAGTCGGTCACGATCGGTCAGCCACCGTTGTCAACCACGACATGGTCGAGTATCGGCAGTAATATCAAAAGTATCAACAGCAGCAACGGCGACGTCGGTGCGATCGCAGTCTTTCGCACTTTGCGCGTCAACACGGCGCTCCGGTCGCTCGCACTGCTATACGTCGGCCTCGGTGACGCGAGCATGGAGGCGCTCGCTGCGATGCTACGAAGCAACACGACGCTCACGCAACTCGCGCTCGCTGGCAACCGCATCGGTCCGCGCGGCATACAAGCACTGAGCGCAGCACTCGAGACGAGTGGCGACTCGGTGCTACTGCGACTCGACTTGAGTCACAACGTCATCACAGACGCTGGCATCCCGAGTCTGTGTCGTGCACTACGCGAGAACGAGACGCTCGTGTGGCTCGACGTGTCGTGGAACCAATTGAGTGCAACGTCCGTGCTGTCGCTCCTTGACGCATTGCGCGACAACTTTGTGTTGCGCAGCGTCGCCGCGTATGGTCGCGACTGCGACGCTGACGGCTATTGTGACAACATTGCCAGCGCGTCGGCTGCGTCGCTCGCAGCAGCACTCCAGCGCGTGAACGCGAGCGTCGATGCGCTGAGCCTTACGAGCGCACAGGCGAGTCTGCCAGTGCGCACGCTCCAGCAGTCGCGCTGGGTCGCGTTGCGAGATACGGCGCTGTTTGAAGTCGATGCGCTCGTGATCGCTGGGCTATTGCCGCGCAACCACAAGTTGCTGACGCTCGACCTGTCCGAGAACCCGCATATCGAGCGCTCAGGCGTGCTTGCAGTACTCACGAGCATTCGGTATTGCCGCACGCTCCAGCACGTGAACCTGTCGAATACAGGCCTGCACGCCGAGGCTGCTGAGTACGTCGCTGACCTCGTGTCTGCGAACGACACGCTCGTGAGCATCACGATGCACGCCGCGCCGATCCGCGTCCAGGACGTCCGTGGCCGCAACGGAAGTGTCTTGATACTAAAGTTTGAGGTACCAGCCGCGCATTTCTGCGACCGATCAATCCTCACAAAGTGCTTGGCACTGAACCGCGTGACACTCGAGCTCAATGGGTTGCGACTGCCAGACGCTACGCCAGCGCTACCAAACGCGAGTGCCAACTTGTCGGGTCGCCGTCTCGACGTGTACGAAGTCGCGTTCCTAGCGACCAAAGTCGTGCACCACGGTCGCCTCACGCGTCTCGCGCTCAACAGCTGCGGTATCGAGAGCGTTGGTGCTGTCGCGCTCGCGGACGCGGTACGCAACCACGCAACACTTACAACACTCGAGCTCGAGCACAACAGTGTTGGGAGTATCGGTGGTGCAGCGCTCGTCGAGGCAGTACGGTACAACGCGTCGCTCACGTGGCTCAACCTGAGCTGGAACGCGATTGGCGACGACGCAGCACTTGGACTATGTGACGCTTTGCAAGCCAATACGACGCTCGAGCGGCTCGACTTGCGCGGTAATGCGCTCCATGCACGTGCGCTGTGTGCGATCAGCGACGGGTTGCGTCGCAACGCAAAGCTGCGCGAGCTCTACTTGCGCTGGAACAGCGTGTGTGCGCGCGGCGCTGCAGCGCTTGCTGATGCGTTGGTCCACAACAAGGCGCTGCAGGTGCTCGACGTCGAGCACCATGCAATGGGCGCAGCAGGTGCGATCGCGTTTGCGCGCATGCTCGAAGTGAACACGACACTGCGCGAGCTCAATCTCAAGGGCGACGACGACGGTAGTATGGCCGACAACAAGTACGGCACTGGTACCAATACTGACACTAGTGCCAACGGGTATCATGAAACCAATTGCATCGGCGCCGAGGCAGCACAGCGCATCGCAGCAGCGCTCACAAACACCAACACGTCACTCACGCGGCTCGACATGGCCCAGAACCGCATCGGCGCCGACGGCGTCGCGGGCTTTAGCGCACTGCTCAAGCGGACAGTGACGCTCGCAGCGCTCGACCTGTCGCGCGTCGGCATGGACGTCGTTGCCGCACGCGCATTCTTTGCCGCGCTCGCAATGAACCGGTCGCTGCTGACGCTCCGCGTTGCGCACAACCGTATTGCAAACGACGGCATGCGCGCGTGCCTCAGTGCGCTCGAGACGAACCGCGTGCTGCGCGACCTCGACGTGAGCGACAACGGCATCACAGACGAACCGCTTTCATTGCTGCTGCAGCGGCTTCAGGTGTCGCCGTCAGCAACGCGCGCGCCACTGACGCTGCAGTGGATCTGCGTTGCAAACAATGCGATAACACCGCGCACGTTTGACGCATTGCGTGCATTGCGGTGCGCTACGACCGTTGTGCTGCATGAAGAGACGCACCGCGGGTCTGGTCGTGGCGGTAGCTGAAGAGCAGTAAAGCTATTGACTGAGGCTCGAGCGCTCCACGGTTCGGCGTTTGCAATGACCAGAAGGTAGACAAGGTCTAACAAGGACCGTGCATTAGCTGCAAGAATGTACTCTGTCGCATCCGAAGCATCCCAGAAGATCATCGCGACGACTCGTGCTGCTGTTGCGTGAACTGATTTGGTCCCAAAATTGTAACATACCTGTTACTTTCTGTTAATGGACAACAGGAGAGCCGTTGTTGCCGTTTGATGGTACTTAGGGTGTAACAAATACAATTGATTGGCCAGTTACATTCCGATGAGTCTCAATTTTGTTGAAGTTGGCTCGAAAAGTCGCCTATTAGTGTTGTGAGCGCAGTTGCAATCAGTCGGCAACAAACTCAACGTTATACTCCTAAGACACATACATACGCAACGACAACAGACAACGACGACATCATGAGGCAGCCTGGGCGACGCAGAAGCAGCAGCTATGGTGGCAGTGGTACAGTCGCTGCATGGCGTAACAAGGTTACAAGCGCGAGTCGTGCGCACCACGACGTCAGCGCAGTGTTTGCGGCTGCAAGCGGGCTCTACCCACCAGCGATCGAGGTACGTCGAGGTGCGTTGCACTATGCTGCACGCTGTGTGTTTCGTATTGCGTGCTCAGCGTATCGAGTAGAGAGCGGATGGATGCACTCTGACGCACATTATCTCATGTGTGCGAAACACAGCGAGTCGCGCCGATAGATACCGCAGACAGTGTTGGCCACGCACTCGACTCTCGACTCGCACATCCACGGCGACCACGAGCTGCGAGTTGGCTGCCGCCACCACGTCTTGGCAAGTTCGATCACCCTGTCACACTGAGGTGAGCACAGTGTTTGCAAGTCGCTAGAGCGTGTATGCACGTGTATTTGCACCAGCCACTTGCTCAAGGCCATGCATGTGCGCGTGCACGCTGCTAGCGAGGACGATCGACTCCCCGAGTTGCTCGGCGGCGTGGCAGCGAGCGATCAAACGCTCACCGCACCGAGCACGACTGCGAGTAGAAGCCAGTGATAGCGCTCGACTGCATGCTTGATGTCTCTATACGACCCGATACAAACACAGTCGCTCGTGTCCATTCGCAAGCGATTGACAGCAGATTCAACTCTACTACGACGACAGTATCATTCTATCCATGGTTGCAAGTGGATCGCGCTGCCTCTGCACCACATCAACGTCGCAGCTCCATTGCACTGTAAATGCACACGTCATAATCGAGTGACATCCTGCGATCGCAGTCAGAGATCTTCTTGCCAGGCAGCATTCACGCCGAGCATCGAGCCTTTGGATCAGGAGAAGGCGTAGTGTGCGTTTCGTGACGTCGAGCGCGAAGCGGCACAATGTGGCTGTTCATGTACTTTGCTTATATCCGCTTTGTGTCTCAAACATGTACGCACCAATACTCGCTTAAAATTGTTTTATGCGTATTTAATCGAGATCGTCCGTTATTGCAGGGGGAACGAACGAGCCACCCTGAGCGAGCGACACGAAGACGCACTTCCCCATTCAGCAGCTCACAAGCGAGAGCGCGCACGACAGCGACGAGCGACAGACTGCACTGCACGCGCACGAGATAGAGAAGCAGCAACGCAATCATGGCGATGCCGACAATGGCGGCGATTGCCAAGCGCATGGCTGGCGCTGCGAACGACTCTAAGTTCTTTAGCACGACCAAGAAAGGTACGTGTGTGTACATGTGTGTGTATCTGTGTGAGCGTGCGCATGTTCGCTGACTACATATATGCATACACACACGCAGGCGAGACGCACGAGTTGCGCACGGAGCTCGCGAACCCGAGCCGCGAGAAGAAGAAAGATGCAGTGAAGAAAGTGATTGCGAACATGACGGTCGGCAAGGACGTCTCGATGCTGTTTACCGACGTCGTCAACTGCATCCAGACCGGTGCGTTATGTTGGCATGCGTTGTGTATATATGTGTATATGGACTGTCCGCATACACACACACAAGCACGCACACTCGTACACGTCCATCTGACGGCCATTGCTTCTATCGGTCGATCTGTCTGTCTGTCTGTACCTGTACGTGCGATCACCATCAGCGGACACACAGCTCAAGAAGCTCGTGTACTTGTACCTAATCAACTACGCAAAGAGCAACCCGGACCTCACGATCCTCGCAGTCAACACGTTCGTCAAGGTGCGTTGCGTCCTTCCCCATGCACACACGCGTCCAGTGCCACGTCGTATGTCTGTCTTATATCTGAGTCTGAGTCTGATCCGTTACTATTGACTGCTATACTATACAACACAGGACGCAGCGGACCCGAACCCATTGATCCGCGCGCTATCAGTCCGCACGATGGGCTGCATCCGCGTCGACCGCATCACCGAGTACCTCTGCGAGCCACTGCGGCGGTGCCTCCAAGACGAAGACCCGTACGTGCGCAAGACCGCTGCGATCTGCGTCTCGAAGCTCTACGACATCAATCCGGACCTCGTCGACGAGCAGGGCTTCCTCGACATGCTCCGCGACTTGATCTCGGACTCGAACCCGACAGTCGTTGCGAACGCGATCGCAGCGTTGACCGAGATCTCGGACAACGGCAGCGCGCAGCACGCGTTCAAGATCACAAAGTCCGTCCTCCAAAAGCTACTGGCGGCCCTGAACGAGTGCAACGAGTGGGGCCAAGTCTTTGTGCTCGACGCGCTTGCAAACTACGCACCGGCCGACTCGCGCGAAGCCGAAGGCATCATCGAGCGCGTGACGCCGCGCCTCCAACATGCCAACTCGGCCGTCGTGCTGTCGGCCGTGAAAGTCATCATGAAGTTTCTCGAAAAGGTCTCGGACGCCGACACCGAGCGCTCGCTGTCGCGCAAGATGGCGCCGCCGCTCGTGACGCTCCTGTCGGCCGAGCCCGAGATCCAGTACGTCGCACTGCGGAACATCAACTTGATCGTCCAGAAGCGCCCGACGATCCTCGCGAACGAGATCAAGGTCTTCTTCTGCAAGTACAACGACCCGATCTACGTCAAGATGGAGAAGCTCGAGATCATTATCCGCTTAGTCTCGGAGCGCAACATTGAGCAAGTGCTCCTCGAGTTCAAAGAGTACGCAACGGAAGTCGACGTCGACTTTGTCCGACGGTCGGTTCGGGCGATCGGTCGCTGTGCTGTCAAGCTCGAGCGCGCGGCCGAGAAGTGCATCAACGTCTTGCTCGAGTTGATCCAGACAAAGGTCAACTACATTGTCCAAGAGGCGATCGTCGTGATCAAAGACATCTTTCGCAAGTACCCGAACCAGTACGAGAGCATCATCGCGACGCTCTGCGAGAACCTCGACACGCTCGACGAGCCGGAAGCGAAAGCGTCGATGATCTGGATCATTGGCGAGTACGCGGAACGCATCGACAATGCCGACGAGCTCCTCGACTCGTTCATCGATGCGTTCGACGACGAGACCGCGCAAGTGCAGCTCCAGCTCTTGACAGCGACGGTCAAGCTCTTCCTCAAGCGGCCGAACGAGACGCAGGACATGGTCCAGAAGGTGTTGAGGAAAGCCACGGAAGAGTCGGACAACCCGGACTTGCGCGACCGCGGGTACGTCTACTGGCGTCTGTTGTCGGCAAATCCGGAAGCGGCAAACGCGGTCGTGCTGGCCGAGAAGCCCGTGATCAGCGACGACACGTGCGCGCTCGAGCCGAGCGTCCTCGATGAGCTGATTGGCAAGATCTCGACGCTCGCGAGCGTGTACCACAAGCTCCCAAGTGCATTTGTCGTGCGCTCGACCGTGTCGGAGCTCCGTGAGGTCGCGGATGATAACGACGGCACCGACCGGACCGATGACGACGACGAAGGATCGTCGGACCGCCACGACGATGGTAGTGCAGGTCACAGCGACGCAGGTGGACCCGTCGATCTGCTCGACATGGGCAGTCTGTCGGTCGCCGATCCGCCACGCGCTGCACCGTCGTCAGCAACAACCAGCAATGCAAGTGCGAACCTCGTCGACATCTTTGGCGGTGGACCGAGTCCGTCAAGCACCCCACCAGCCGTCACCAAGAAGCTGCTGCTGAGTGCGCAGCAGGGCAAAGGTCTCGTGATGACAGGCGCGTTCACGCGCAAGAGCGGAGCGTTCGTCCTCGACGTCGACTATGAGAACCAGAGCGCGTCGCCAATCGCGGGTGTCGCGATCCAGCTCAACAAGAGCACGTTTGGCGTCGTGCCGCTGCAGCAACAGGTCACATTCCCAACGCCGCTCGGTCCTGGTCAGCGCGTCTCGCATGCGCTCCCAATGGGCGTGAACCCGGCGTTTGTGAACGCGAGCGTCGCACCGACGCTGGCGCTCCAGGTCGCGATCAAGAACTTGTCGAGCGGCGACGTGCTGTACTACCAGTCCGAGCTTGAGTTGCCTGCGATCTTGGTCGAGACCGGCGCGCTCGAGAAGACCGAGTTCATAACGATGTGGCAGCGCATCAGCGAAGCGAACGAGCACTACTTTACGGTCCCAACTGGCAGTCGTAGTGTCGACGCCGTCACGGCGCTGTTGGCGCGTTCCAACGTGTTTTACGTCGCAAAGCGTGCGATTGACGGCAAGGACGTTGCGTACTACGCGCTCAAGACGATGACGAACGTCGTTGCGCTCTTTGAGTGGACGTTTGACGGCTCGGGCACGACCAAAGTGTGCCTCAAGACCGAGCAAAAGGCGTTTTGCCCGGTGCTCCAGAAGAGCATCGAGCTGCTCTTTGCGTAAGAGGAGAGTGAGTGAGATGGATGAAGATGGTGAGGGCAGACAAGCAGGCAGGTGAGAGTGCGTGCGTTCACATCCATCGTATGCATACAAAGAAGCAGATGCGTCGACACACGCGTTGCTGATTTGAATGATCTGAATCTGTTGGATGCGATCGGTGCTGCTGGTGGTTCAAAGTACTGGACGCCGCTACAGCGCATGCGCATGCACAGCAACTCAGTATGAAGAACGACCCCATGTCGATCGTTAGAGGTACTCGATGTGTATTCATTCCGTCACAAATAGTTGAATGCGTCAGCGTCCGAGCTATCGAAGCGCGTGTGCGGCTCCGCAGCGAGCAGCATGCGCTCCTGGAGTCGCTCGAGCAAGCTGTTGAGCT
>JAADWX010000897.1:0-12835 GCA_023336405.1 Globisporangium echinulatum | reverse complement strand
TCACATCTGTCCGCGTTCATTATGTTACAATTACATTGTGATTCAGATGCTGTCATTCGCGACGCCGCAGTCGACGCAATCACACGCGGCGGTTTAAAGTATCTATACGCGCAAATTTGCAGTCGTTGCTAAAGGCGAGCCGCCCTCTTGGACATAGGAACTAGCGCCCGAGCCAAGAGCGCTCTTCGTTAATGAAATGTCGACAAGCAGTGCATTCCATTTCATTTGGTGTTTGTCAGTGTTCGATCCGCGGCCGGAAAATATCGCTTCTTAAATCACACTCGGTGTTCTAGCGGTGAGCAGATCCCGAGCTGTATTCTGTCGATCTAGGGATGTAGCAGTATCCATTTAAAAAAGTCACTGCACTTACCTCGCAGTTTGTCCAATGTAGGAGAACCCATAAACATTAACACAAAGACATAAGAGTAGAAAACACCTGAAAGACATAAAAAGGTGCCTCTTCCCCATACTTTGTCGTAATACCAGCTAGTAAGACAAGTACAACGAGTTTCAGTGGATAATAACATATATCAGTGTAACATATACACCGCAGTAGGCGTTGTTGCAAGGTCAAGTGCATGGCGCTGTGCAGCAAGGAAAACAGTTGATATGTGAGACCTTTCACAGCTTCCTCGTTTGGAGTCGCTCACTAGTTCATTCGATACAAGTCAAATATGAAATCACGTTGTTACATCAGGAAATCAGTGGCGGCCTATGTGTTCTGCACCGTGGCTCATTTCATTATACAGCTCTGAAGGGATCTTGTCAAATGAATGATGCGAGTGGTACACATACATTCCTCGCCAGTGGAGTTGAGCATATGCGCGAGGCACGTTCGTGATGCGCTTACGCTGTGCACCATGCAGCTGTCGTCGTCGCTCTCGATGCATGCAGCAGACACTTAATCAGCAGCAATCCACGGTGACCACGACAGCTCGAACTCTTTAATATGCAATTTTGTTGAACTCACACGATTGCTATCATTAAGAGCAACGACCGCAGCAATACAACCATGTCAACATCTGTACTAACTCGGTCAGCACATCTAACACGACCAACACAAACACCAACATATCGCCAACACGACGGCTGACACAAAAGCAGAATCAGTCACTATTGGCATGCACCCCGCAACTGCGGATGGCTAAGCTGCATGCTTGGCCACAGTCGCCGCGCACACGCCAATCGCAAACGCCGACTTCGTGGGTCTGCTCGGTGGTGAGTTTCAGACCACACGTCACGGTCGTCACTCATGACGCACTCGCACGGTAGTGAGTCGTTGGATATATTTTAGCGAGCGTAGTCTTCTTAGTGGAGACCATTCGGCGTCCAATCAGTGGTGTCGCGTACACTATGAGAAAACGCACTGTGACAACAACTATTGCAATACCAATTTTAACAAAAACTGCCGTCCCCAGTAAGTACTCGATATTTGTGAGCTAGGCGGAAGCCACTGTACATGGAAAAAACAATGTTGAAATTTGATGGGTTCACCGTTTTGGTTGGATCAATGTCGTCGAAAGAGCTGCCAAGAACATCACAACTGACAAACGCGATATCATTCACGTGATTTCATATATTCTATAGGACGGTCTCGAGTAAATTATGTCGCATGTTGGTTCATTTACTACTAATTATGTCGCGTTTTGGTTCATTTACTACGTCTGTCTGCTACGACTATGTACGTCGATTGTATTGTTTCGCTCATTACTAGTGCATCACACTTGGTGCTTAATCGTGATCATATTCCAATATGCTCAGTGTTATGTGATAATAGAGAAGATGTCTGGCGATAAAGTGTTCACTTCAGCGTCATTCCTCAGCTCGGCGTCATAAATACCAATGCTAAACCCTATTAAGTTTGTGTTCTCAACGAACGAGAGCACAGACATGCTCCTTCCCGTCCACAACCTCCCTGATGTACTGCAAACTCCTTGTGGCAAGACGGTCATCGAGCATTGCGCTACTTTGTATTTACTTCATCGATTCTCATTTTAAAGGTAGTGACAGCGGGGCAGTATCAGTTGTGTTTCCGGTACATCACGCATGTTTAAGCGCTTGCGCTCGACAAGCAGGACATAGCAGTCGGTCCATAGTCAATACCACTCTATTCGTTTTGCAAATCAGTTGTGTTGTTGTTCGTTTGATTTCAACTAAGGCGGATACAAAATGGAACGATGGTATATATATATAGTGTGTGTGTGGAATGGTATCCACCATTTGTATCATGTATTGGTTGTCACAACTAAATGTTCGTGTTTCGATTGGAATGTTGGACTGGCAAACAACGCATTAGGAATTATATGCGGCATGCGGTGGACGAGCTAATAACGTGACATATATCAAGCGCATTTAACTTCACTTGATTTTGTAAATCCCTCACTTATGCTACCTTCAACAAGTATTATCGCTCATTTGCTATGACATAGATTTTATTCATTTATGCTGTTTCAACATGAACCGAACCACCAACCTTACGTCTGGGATGTCATGTCCAATTTTGTGCAGCGCCCAGCAACAAAAGCGCTGCAGTCGCAAGTGTTGAGAGCACTTGAACGATTTGCAGCCGCGTCGTGGGCCCCCACCGGTCATTTGCGCCGTGTTATAGCGATATGTTTGACGACGTTGCAGACGCCGTTGCCTTTGGGTGCTGACAGAACCATGGCGACACGACGAGTGCGCTCACGACGAGCTGCGAAAACTTTATAACAAGCAATCGCTGTAGCATCGACGCAACAAACACCTACGCGAAAAGCACTGACACTGGTATAGTCGCAGCAGAGCATGTTCAAGTGTCAACACACAACCCATCGTATGTGTTCTTAAGCAACCTCACCACAAGCAAAGTGAATTTGTGTACCACACGCATCATTCATTTAGACAAAATTCATCCAGACCCTCATAATAAAAAGGCCAATGAGCAGGTTATACGGATCACTAATCACTCCCCAAATATATACTAGTCTGTTCAGAACGATGTGGGTCGTGCCATTACTTTATTGACTCACTTTGCTACTTTCAATTTGTATGTGTGAAGTGATGAGCCAGTATGGGTAACATAGGTTTTTCACAGACAAGGACCTTTTATGCCACAGTCGGTTCTTTTTGTCAACGAACGGGTCAACAGGCACCGAACGCGATGGATGGGTACCGTCCTGAAGTGGGCGATGTTAAATTAACAACGTCCGCGCAGCGGTCGACGATCAATCAGCAAGAACAAATGCTCGCAAAGCAGGCACAACGACATATATCGATGCTGACGCGATATTGACACGTCACCTCAATTCTTGCATCTGATTCGCTACTGAAATGGTGTACGTCACACATATGTGTATGGACTACGCGTGTTCGTAATCGTCAATTTGTCGGATTGGTGCACGAAACGGCGCGAACACAAGCGTCCACCTTTGACGGTTCACTTCTCATTTCCCCACTCTGTGACGACTTCGACTGTCCACCGACACGCACTCACACATTTGCAAGTAACGATCCGTTTGACAAGACCACGCGCGGCATTACATCCGACATGACACAGACACAACTCCTTGACTCTGCGACTCGCTTTGAGCAGCTCGTGCACTCGATCACCAAGACGCTGCTGCGCGAACGAGGATACTCGGTGCGTCACATCGCTGGCGAGTCCACTGCTGAAGTGCGAGACATCTTGCAGCAGCTGCTAGTGATGCGGCCGGTCCCAGATGATGACGACGACAAGCTCGAGAGCGAGGAGCAGCTCTACGCCAATGTCGACGAGTTGCTGCGACTCGAACAATTGCGGTTGCCTATCGTCGATGTGTTCGCGTTTCCCAGTGTCGTGGCGTCGACTGCTGCTGCTGACACCAGTGCATCGGCTGGCGAGTCGATGACAGTCACTCCGCAGTGGCGACAGATCACACTCTGGAAGGGCGACATCACGACGCTGAACGCGACTGCGATTGTGAACGCTGCCAACTCGGCACTACTCGGTTGCTTCCAGCCAACGCACAAGTGTATCGACAACATCATCCACTCGAAAGCCGGTCCGCGCCTTCGCGCTGCATGTAACGACCTCATGACCGCACAAATCCACGACGAACCCGCTGGGAACGCAAAGATCACGCCGGCATTTGCGCTTCCATCTGCTTACGTGATCCACACGGTCGGTCCACAACTGCGGCGTGGCGCCGCACCGACAGAACTGCAGTGCCAGCAACTGCAGTCGTGCTACACGCGGTCGCTCGATCTATTGCTCGCGACCGTCGGCGCTGACGCAGCAGCATCGATTGCGTTCCCGTGCATCGCGACTGGGCTGTTTGCGTTCCCGAGCGACGTTGCAGTATCGCTCGTCGTCGACGCGGTGCTCGCGTGGCTGCACGCACATCCAGACGCGAGTCGCTGGCGCGTCGTCTTCAATACGTTCCTCCAGAGCGACTACGATCTGTATACGTTGTTCATTGAGCGTCAGCACAACAGCCTGAAAGTACCGCGTGTTGGTCCTGACCCGATGCTCAAAGCTGCGAGCGCGCTCATTGCCGACGCCGACTATCTGCTCGTCACGGCCGGTGCAGGACTCTCGGCTGCTGCAGGTCTCGACTATACGTCGGAAGACGTGATGAAGACGTTCCACCCAACAATGCATCGCCAAGGTCTCCGTACAATGTACGACATAGTCGGCCGCACGGATCTTTCGACCGAGTTTTTATGGGGCTACTATTTCCATCAAATCAAAATCGCACGTTTCGACTGGACGACGAGCCATCGCTCAGCACCAACGTACACAATGCTCAAAACGATCCGCGACCGCTTCGAGCATCGCACTGCTGGATCGACGTTTGTTGCAACGACAAACGCCGATGGCATGTTTGGTCAAGAGGGCTTCCCGCTCGCGTCAGTGTATACAATGCAGGGTGACTACGGCCTCATCCAGTGTAAAGCGCCGTGTAGCCGCAACAGTGTGTTTGACATTGCGCCGTTTGTGACTCGTGGCTTGAAGTATACAAACCCCGAGACGTACGTTGTCGATGACGAACGGGGCATCCCACGCTGTCCGCGCTGCAACGGCGACATGTCGCTCTGTCTCCGGCTCGGCGACTGGTTCCTCGAGAGTTGGTTTGACAACCAGAAGCGCGCGTACCGCAAATGGCTTGCCGATGCAGTCGCTGATGTGCGCAAACATGGCAAGAAGCTCGTTGTGCTTGAGATCGGCGTTGGTTTCAATACGCCTGGGATCCTGCGACTGCCTGATGAACGGCTCGCTACGATCGACGGCGTCAGTCTCGTACGCATCAACGAAGCGCATCCTGACATTCCGTTCAGCGCGAATGGCGTCGGTGTGAGTACAGACGCGAACGCAGCACTTGTGTTTATCCACAATAGTATCGGACTTGACGCAGCAGCAGCACCGTGACGCGTGTTGAAGCTCCAGTAGCAGTTAAACTGGTCATTGCTCAATGCACGTGTGTTGCTTGCTCATGATTGCCATTAGTACCAAGTCGTGCCCACTGTCTCGTTCATTTTTGTTCGCTCGAGTTGATTTGAGCGACGCATTCGGCTAGAGCGCTACTGATATGCACTCAATGTCTCTGGTAGCATTCCATCCTAACCGACAGCAGCTGAGAATGAGGAGCGGTGTAAACCCACCACCGTGTAAACACGTTTACTACTGTTTACTACCAATATTGTTCACGAAAGTTCGTAGTAATAGTTTAGACTCCTATACACTTCAAGCTAATTGACACAGCGCATGATATCACAACTAGTCTCAAAATGACCTATTCTACTGAGTACTAGATTACAATACTGTAGTCATTTGTATTAGGCAGTACAAACAATATGTATGTCCTATCATCAAAATGTATATTTATCATTTGATGCAGACAACAATATAGGTGATCACAATACTATTATTGAATACGAGTCAACCATGCGCCAATACTCTACATAAACACGACAAACTGCCTTTGTTGTTGTTAAGATCAGCTCTTTCTTACTCTAGAATCATTTTTGACTAATGTGAAACTTCTCTACGCGACATGTATCATATTGTATACCTATATACAGCCAATCAGCGCTCTGCGTTTTACTAATTCCTTCGATTGAAATGTTATTGAGTAGGGTTCGGAGCACATCTACATTGCTTGTCTATGATTCGCTAACGCACTACTACTCGCGCTCCTTGATTCGCTTGATCAAATGCTATTAAATGAGCAGCAGCGGAACACGACTTGCTTTCAGCATGCGCGTAGGCAGTACATTTGTTGTGAGATCGGCGCCATCAGCGGAGCGACAGCGCTGCTCGTTTCTTGTTGCTGCTGAACCCATTTGATTTCAGAGTGTTGGTTTTCGCGACGACTTCAACCCTCTGCCGTTATTGGCTGAACCGACTTATCAACAAACCACGAAAGATGGCATTGCTGAATATATAATCGCATAGCTTGGGATATGACACACTATGGACCACGTAGGTTGGGTGGCGCACACTACGGTTTCAACCGAATCCTATCTGTCAGACTCTGTTCGATCATGTGCCAAAATAGTTGTCGTATTCGCTGCCTGCGTCGTGGATCTACTCGCTTTTGAGTACGCCGTGCAAACCAAACGAACGAACGGCCTCGCGCCAACAGTGACGCTCTCAGCAACGATGAATTTGCAGCACATCGTGGCTTGAAAACAGCAATGACTAGTGTGTTGTTGCGTTTTTCATGTCAACTGTGTCGATGCAAATGCGCATGGTTGACGCAAACGCCCTTTGATCTAGCTGTGCGATCGACTCTTGTACATCGATACTATTTTCTCTATCGATGAGCTGGTTGACCAGCTTGTGCTCGATACTGCAAATTCAAACCAGCGATCATCATAACGGATGAAGTGCTCGCAACACTACATATCCATGTCGTGTGTCTCTGTTTCGAGATAGATCCATGTTTGCATACGCTTCTTCCTTGTGGGCTCATTATTTGTTATTTGTTCCAATAAATCCAGAACAGCCACGACGTCTAGCGGAATGAAGCTGCTCACTCGCCCACCTCACTTTGCAACGCGCGCACTCGACATCACACACACGACGACGACCGCAAGCAAGCAAGCACAAGCACACACATGGCGAGCAGCAACGGTCGCGCGTCGATCGCAGCTGCCTCGCTCAAGACGACCGACATTGCGCCGCCGACGCGGCTATTGCAGGACGCGCGCTACAAGCTCTTTCTGCGCGTCCATTCGGGGCAGAACCTCCAGAGCGCAACACAGGGAACGTACTGCAAGCTCTATCTCGGCGACACGATCATGGTGAGCGGCAGTCAGTCGGCGCTCTTGCAGCTCAACACTACCAATAACAACGCATCCAATAACAACGCACCGCCGACGCACCGGACGTTCCGGACGCACGTCGAGTTCCCGGCCAAGCCGGCGCATCCGGTCTGGAACGAGAAGTTTGAGATCGGCGTGTTCGATCCGCGCAAAGAGGTCGTGAGCATTCGTGTGAAGAGTCAGCAGGTGATCTACTGCCCGACGATCGGCGCGTGTGCGATCTACCTCAAACAGCTCAAGCTCGGCGAGACCGTCGACCAGTGGTTCCCATTGCGCCGTGGTACACAGGGCGCGGGGCATATCCGTTTGCAGATGCTGCTGTCGGTCAACGAAGCGGAACGACAACGGCAGCAGCGCGCAGCCGAGACCGAGCTGATGCGGCGCCAACGCGCGCTCGAGCAAGCGGCCGCGCGTGTGCGCGACGACGAGGAGCGACTGCGGCGCCAACGTGCGGCTGAGAAAGATAGAGCGATGGAGAAGCAGCGGCTGCTCGCCGAGGCACAGGCCGAGGCCGAAGCCGAACACATGCGGCGACAGCGCAAGGCCGAGAAGGAGGCGCAAAAGCTAAAGATGCGCGAGTTGGAAGCTGCCGTGCAGAACCAACTGCCATCCGACGACTCGTCCGACGACTCGTCCGATGACTCGTCGTCGTCGTCATCGTTGTCGTCCGATACCGAGCGTTTGCTCCTCGAGAAGCTCAAAGCAAAGAAGAAGCGGCGCAAAGAGAAGGCGCGACGCGACGCCGAAGCGCTCCGAAAGCTTCGAGCCAAAGCGAAAGCGAACGAATGGCTCCAAGCGGACGCGGCAGCGAACACCAAGACGAAGAAGAAGACGAAGAAGAGCAAAGCCGCTGTATACACGTCGTCGTCGTCGTCCAGCAGCAGTAGCAGCAGCAGCAGCAGCTCGTCGAGCTCCGACTCGGACTCGGATTCGTCAGTGGCTCGATACAAACGCAAGGCGTCCAAGTCCTACAAAATGTCCAAGAAGAAAAATAAGAAGAAGACGGACAACAACGCGACACCCTGGACCGAGTACGCGATGGCTGCAAACGACGTTGCGTCGCTCTACAGTTCGGCTGCAGCGTATAGCGACGCGAGCACTGCGCCGACGTACATTGAGACTGCGAGTGTTGCGGACGTGATGCAGGCTGGCGGCGGCAGTGGCGGCAACTTTGACTTGTCGACGGTCGCGGACTGGATCGATACGGCGTCCAAAGTCACAGACTTTGCAACGAGCGTCACGGACCTCGTGTCGAGCGTCTCGGACCTCGTGTCGAACTAGTCAGACGACTTCAGCACGGGCTAGCTACATGCAGCAGCAGGACGCAAGCAGGCAGATACGCAGATGAAGATGCTCATGAAGATGGCAGGCAACGCTGACAGTAGCAACGCTTCGAGTGACGACGACGGCGACGACGACGCGAATGACAACGACTCGAGTGACAACGTCTCGAGCGACAACGACCAGGGCGACAACAAGTCCTTTTCGGATATATCCTGTTATTTTGTTATAAAATGTCCATTTGTGATTAAACACAATTCGAATGACTAAATTCACTTTCTGAGAGACACAGCTCTTGCTCGATCTGTATAGCGACATATTCCTTCGGCTCGACAAGCTGAGGCACTGCGGCGACATTACAGCATCAAGTCGATTGTGCTCTGCATCACTGAGAGCTACGTCATGCAGCTAGGTACTACATGATCGAAATAGGTTTGTTTCGTGTAGTTCCATATGTATTTGGATAGGCCACGCCAAAATCGTTCAGGCCGCACTGTGCTCCTTTGACTTGTCCTCAAAGCGTTGTTGATACATGTGCGATGTTGCGAGGTGTCGAGGTTACTAAACGCAAAAGCGCCAGTTCATCGCGCTCGCCCTTGGAGCGAACTGGACTCGCATTGCTTTTCTAGCACGAGCAGTATTGCTACACAGTTCCCTTTGTATTTGAGTTGCGCTTTGTCAATCCGGATCATTTCGTTTGTCGTGTCGATCGCGGCGCTTACTTTGTTGTACCAACAACGCTGGGTACAATCAGTACGATTCACTGGGTCTCAATACTTCATATCTTTCTGGGCAGTGGCGTCACATGACGTGTCGTGCAGATCTCGGCAAGTCGATCGCGTTGCTGAGTGGTGAAGCGAGTGGTTCTTGGTGCGACGAGTATAGAGCAGCGCACTTGTAGGACGCGTGTGGTACTGTTATTGATCGTTACGTTCGCAGCCGACCGCGTCGTGCGTCCCAAACTCGTGTGCAGCATTGATGAGATCAAGCGATACCAAGGTGGAAATGAGATGAACCGGAGGTTTAATCGCACGATGACATATCGAGGGCTTCATTCCTACTCGAAACCGAGTGTTGCACCTGTGACCCCGTTATGCAATTCGCTAGTTTCTCGCACGGATAACATTCAACCGACATTCACAGATATGATTTCTCGCGATTTGCAGATTCACTTCAAAATCACAATCGCATTTCGCTCGTACACAAGACTGCACGCGACTAACCATGCAGCAGTGGCTCGCGATCCTCAAGCCGTGGTTCCGAGCGCTGCGCGAGTGCAGCGCCGGCAACGCCGACGACATCGACGACGATGGCACGCTCACCCACATCGTGTACCTCACGATCCACTCGCCACGCAAGTCCTGGAAGGTCAACGTCGTGGAGCAGCGCGAGGCGCTCGAGCTACTCGTGACTGTCGCAGCAGCTGCACGTGTGAGCTGGTTCACGCTGCTGCAGCACGTTCGCAAAGCGTTGCGCGAGCAATACTTGCTGGTCGCTTCCACCATTGACACAATTGAGGACGCGTCGCCGCAAACGTACAACGTCGTGCTCCAGATCAAGGGCAAGACGCTCGCAGACCGCAGCGCGGAAGCGATCGCGACGTTCCTGCTCGCGTTTGACGCGTCGGCAGCGACGCCACCGAGCGAGGCGTTCTGCAACGCGATGCAAGCGATCCACGCACAGCTCTCGCCTACTGAGAGCACGCGAGTTGTAGCGCTGTGCTCTAGTATCGCAATCGACATTGGCGTGAACGTGACGCAGAACAGCAAGTGTTCGCTCGCAGGCCTCGCGCTGTGTAAGCAGCTCGCAGGCCTCGCACTGTGTAAGCAGCTCGTACACGGCGTCGCAGAGCGTTTCAGCGCCACCCTGGTTGCAACAGCCGGTGCCAGCAACAACAGTGACGGTGCTACCTGGCAGTATCGATACCCGTACAACGTCACGCTGCGGCTCTTTGGGATTGGCCACCGCGTGACGATCGAAGCCGGTGGCGCAGCGCTCCTCGCAGAGCTCGTTGCGCTCGGTGCTGTGTATAGTGACGACCTGTCGCTGCGCGTCGATGGCGCGTGGTGCCGCCTACCCGTGTCCGAGTTTGGGCTTCTGCTGTCTGCACTGACCGACACGGCCGCGTTTCGAGCAGCGAATGGCATTCCGCAGCTGCTGTCGAGCCATTCAGCGCCACCACTGACGCTTCGTAAATGGGGCTCGGAAGCGACTGCAACGAGCCACGCGAATGACCCGCGCAAGCTCCAGCACGTCGTTGCTGCACTGTCGGCGCTCGCGACATCGCACGATGTAAGCAGCGTCCGTTTCGATACGTTTTGTCACAGTGGATCGTGCTTGTGCGCGGGCCGCATCCTGCGCTGGCTTGGGTACGCGCTCTTGAGCAAACATGCGAGCTCGACAATCAGCAAGCTAATGATCCAAGACACGTCGCTGCTCATTCCAACGGCACAATGCCATGTGCGGGACGTGCGGTCGAACGACGTGCGCGAGTGCATGCGCGTGCTCGCAGCTGCAAACCCAGCGCGTGCGCTGCTCGCTGGCGACGACGATAACGTTGCAGATGACGGCACACCGGATCTCGGCACCGTGTTCCTCCGTGCTGGTACAGTTGTCAACGTTGAGCCTGTGCGTGGCTGCGTCGCAGGTGCGAATTCGGTAGTGGATTCGGTCACGCTCAAACACGACGGATCGTTTCACGTGATGCGCGACGACGCGCACCGCGAGCGCATCGACATTGTCGTGCCGTGCTTTGGTCACTGCTCGGTCGCGCGCGCGGCTGTCGACCATGCAGTGCCTGCTCCGAGCGCTACGGCCGCTACGAGCTCGCTCGCTGCTGGCTACAACGGTGCGATCCGAGAGCTGACGCTCCGCGACACAAACCACGTCGCACTGCTGCCGCTCATCTGCTTTTTGGGACGAAAGCTGCAGTCGCTGACGATCATTGCCGAGCTCGAGACCGTCTCGAGCGCATTCGTTGAGCGTGTGATTGCACAGTGTCCGGGTCTCAAGCACTTGGGCATTTGCAACCCCGAGCCGCGCGTCGTCGATGTGCTCATGGACGCGTTTGCGCGCGGCAAGTGTTCGATCGAGTCGCTCGACCTCGGACGCGTCCTATCCAGCGAGCCGTGGCCGTCGCTGACGCCGCTGTGGGATGCGCTTGAAGACACGACGAGCCACACAGCCAAGACACTTCGTCGGCTGACGCTGCGTCCACCGCGGTCGTACGACTACGAAGAGACGACACTCGACGACATTGCTACAATGCTCGACGCGAACCATACGCTCACATACTTTGAGTATGAAGTCGATGGCGAAGAGTTTGACGACGTCCCTGCTGCACTAAGACGCACGGCGGGGCGCTGGGTCGTTTGCAGTCCGCTGTCGACTGAGTGCCGAATTGCGTTCCTGAGTGTCGTGCAGCAACTCAGCAGTAGCACGCGTGAGCGGCGTCCCGATCAGTCGTCGAAACGCGCACGCACAACACGCGCAGCGAGCAGCGATGTGAACCTCGTGCAACTCGATCGGATCGTGATTGAGCGGATCTTTGCGTTTGCAGCGACCGGCGTCGGCCGCAAGCTCCAGATCTATCCATCTTGTGGTGATTGAGTGCGTGAAAGGATGGCAAGTGCAGTCGTGGAAGGCGTCGTGATAGCCGACGGAGTCAAGTGGACAAGTGTGTCAAAGTGAGGCTGTGTGAGTGATTGTTTTGTGCGTATGTGCGTATGTGTGTATGTGCATGGAAGTGATGGCAATCGCTGTTCGAGTGTGGCTGATGGCAGCGACGCCTGAAGTGATTGCGGTCAGTTGTCGAGGTTCGGATGGTATCGCAATAGCAATATTGTTCGAGGTCGGTAGCGAGTTGCAAAGTGTCTACCTAATACCATCGTACTCGGTGCATACAGCTTGGCGCTCCTATCATAGTGCCCCGCTCGAGGCTCTTCGATAGGAGCACCTTCAGCTTTTTAGGATCATCTCAAATTTACGGCTAGTTCCTGTGTGATGCACATCGTCGGCGAACGGACTTCAAGCCGCAGTTAATGCTGCACAGCAGCATCGACTGTTTGCTATCGTAGACCGAGCAGTCAGTCAGTCGCATCGATCGTACTGTTCGGCCGCTTAATGTTGTGGTCATGGCGCTACTGCTTTTCCAGATTTACTAGCGTTGAGCCTGGTGTGCGCATGATGTACGACAAAGCGAAGCAAAACTACGGGAAGTGGCATTCTACTGGTACGACACAATGTTTTTGGATCAGAACCAAACACACTT
>JAADWX010000896.1:0-12836 GCA_023336405.1 Globisporangium echinulatum | reverse complement strand
GTGGCTTTGCACGAACAGCGTTACAACCATGACTTGGCCAGCAATGTCGCCAGATCTGAACCCTATAGAGCATCTTTGGGGCATCCTAACGAGATCGGTGTATGCGAACTGTCGTCAGTTTCACTCTCAAGAAGCACTCATGACTGCAATCACGAAGGCGTGGGACGAACTCGACCCCTCCATTCTCGACAACTTGCTCAACTCGATGCCTAAGCGGTGCAAGATGATCCTCGAACGCAAGGAATCGTTTATTCTTTCGTCGTAGCTCAGTAGCACAAGAACCTTGCTTTTGTTTCCAATCTTACCGCGTCCACAATATTTCAGCTTGACCCTCTTAAAAGTGATATGCTGGCATTGTGATGCCTTCAAACCGATTTGAGAAACACTGAGCATATGATTGGACGCGTCTTTTAACGCACAATCTCACGATGTTAATTGTTTTCTTGTGGCCAAAACAATCACTTTATAATTAATATTATTTTATTTTTCCCAAGACTTTTTGGCGGGCACTTTATAAGCACAGGTGTCGTACTTATACTTGTCTTTTCAGAAATATAGTGTAGATTGAAATCTGACGTGTTAATTGCACAACATGTCAAATTTCGTTTTGTAATCTTGAACGTTTCTGGGAGGGTAAACAGGAAAATGAAGGTAAATCAACACTTACCTTGCAGACGTAAGAGCGATTAGAGCAGTTGAATCTGTCATCTGTTGCATTCGCGGTTGTTCACCAGTAGAAAACTGTGCGATAGACGGCTACTCGTCCGTGTTGACGCAGTATGTAGTTAGTGCTCATTCGAACGCGACTGATGTGCATCGTCGCCGACAATGCCAGATCAGCCATTATCAGATACATGAAGACGCGAGTTTGAGAATGCTGTATATTGCAAGTGAGAGCGGGCCCTACATCGCAACGCGATCGCGAGGGTCATATCGACAGTGACAGGTAAGTACTACTTGCTACTGCTTGCTACCTGCGAGCGTCTCGAGCGCACTCGCAAGACGCGTTCGACGTTCGAGCTTGAGACTCTTTGCTTTGTCCACGAGTGCGGTCGCGACAGGTCCATACTCAGCACCGATCTGCGCGAGGACAGCGTCCTCGTCGTCCTCGATCTTGACGACTTCATGGAGCAGCTGCCGTAGCGCTTTGCAGTCGCTCGGTGCGAGTCCAGCAGACACCTTTGCGCTCACAGCAGCAGCATTGACATGCGAGAACAGCGAGACTGTTGTCGAGTGCGATGCGCTGCGGATTTGCACAGGTGATGGCGCTGTTGCTGCTGTCGTGTAGCTGTTGGGTGGACTGTCCAGGGGCGACGCAGCCGACAGCGAGCCGCGTAAATTACCAATACTGTCACCACTGTTGCTGTTGCTGATCGTAGGCGCTGGCCCAAACTTTTGCTTCTGCGTCTCAATGCAAAGGCGGTGGAAGAGCTCGCTGCGCTCGATCTCAGCGCACGTTGGGCGCTTTGTGCGGTCGTCCTGCAACATGCGCTGCATAAGGTGTGCGACGTCCGGGTGATGCGCTACAATCGCGGGCGGCACGCGACCGCGGCGCGCATCTGTGAGCACGACGACGCGCTCCATTTGCGTCGAGAAGACGCTAAAGAGCTCACAGAGCAATACGCCGAGGCTAAACACGTCGGTTGACGCGTCGCACTCGACGCCACCGCTCGTCTGCTCGGGGCTGCTGTACATGGGCGTCCCGACGCCAGCTGAGCACGTCGCCATCGAGCTATACGCACCGCTGTCAGTCGTACTGACACTACTGTCGCTACTACCACCAACGCCTGTGTTGAGCGCATCAAAGAAGTACTGCGACGCCGGGATGCGCAAGCTGCTCTCGACCGTGTTCTTTGCGAGCCCAAAGTCGCCGATCTTGACGATCGAGCCTTTTGTGAGGAAGATGTTGGCTGGTTTGATGTCGCGGTGCACGAGGCCTTCGCTGTGAATGTACGACAGACCCGCGACGATCTGGTGGAAGATGCGCGTCGCGTCGAGTGCGTCGACTGCGCGTCGTGCATCGAGCCACGTCTGGAGCGAGTCGCCGTCGTACAGCGCCATTTGGATGTATACGTCGATCTGCGTGCACACGGGACCGATGCTCGCATGTGGCGATTCGAGCGACAGCAGTCGCTGCCGCGCGCGTCTCGGTGGCGGCGATGGCGCGGACGACGTTGATAGCGGCGCCGTGGCCGTCACCGGATGTGTTGCTGCAGCGCTCGTCGTTGTCACGTCGCTTATGTCGTCTGTCTCGTCGGATTGCATGTCAAAACCGAGGTCGCTAAAGTTGACTGCGTCCTCATCGTTATCGTACACAAGCGGCCCTGCTCGCAAGAGCTCATCGTCGTCGTCGTCGTGGCTGTCCCAGTCGCAGGTGCTGCTGCTGCTGTTGTAAAATGTAGTGCTGCTGCTGCGCCGCGGTGAGCGACTATGTGGACTGACGGACGCCGCGCCTCGCACAACACTGTGCCGCTGCTGCGTTGCTGTGCGTTGCGACGCGTCGTCACTACCGCCGCCATCGCTGTCTTCGCTAGCGCTATCGTCGTCATCGTCGCTGGTGCTTCGGTTGCTCGCAGCAGCAGCAGCCGCAGCAGTGCGGAGCTTGTCGACCGACACGAGCGACCCAAAGACCCACGTGTTGAAGTAGCGGCAGACGTTCTCGTGGTCGAGTCGCGCGAGCACGAGCGCCTCTTTCATGAGCGTCGCGCGCACGTCGGCTGGACTAAAGTACGCCTGTGGCTTGAACCAAAATTGCTCGAGCTTGACTGCATACCAGCGGCCGTCGACCGTCGACTTGCACTTGTAGATCTTCCCAAAGCCGCCTTCGCCCACGAGCTCGCGCACGCTAAAGTCGGTCTCGAACGGATTCGACCGCCCAAAGATGCAGCTGCTGTTGCGCTCAACCGCGCGCTCGTGCACGACTGCAGCGCGGCCCTTGGCGGTATTGCCATTGCCATTGATGCCACCTGCGCTTGTGCTGTTTACATTGCTGTTACTGCTGCTGTTGGGCTGCGACGGTGTCGACGAGCACCGAGCGAGCGGGAGCATCGACGAAGTCGCGAGATGATGACCTTTGCCGCTCGGGAACCGCACACGGGGCTTTTCAGACGGCGATTCCTGCTGCTTGGCGATTGCGACCTTGAGTAGCTGAGGCGCGCTTGGTGGCGGTGGTGGTGTCGCCATGTGTACTGAGCACGAGGTAGCAAGAGTGCAAATGGCGGCTTGAAGAGTCGCAGAGCTGCCAAAAGTAGTTCAGGAATAGACTGGTCGTTACGTGTCCATATATCGGTTTCACTCTGAATCTTATTGCACATCTTAGTGCACATCTTATGCCGTGCCCGTATATCCGTTTTGGCTCACTTCGCCATCCCAAGTGGCTGCATTAGTAGCTGGAAGTGACGACAGTTGTCGTGCCGGCCATGGCGAAAGATGCGGTGCGTGGCGTGGCGAAGCCCAAGGCAGTGCCAGTCGTGCCGATCAAGCTGTCTACTGGTGCAGCGGTCCAGCGCGTGCGCAAAGCGACCGAGCGGCTCGAAGAGGATGCGAAAGACATGGAGGACCGCCTCGCGCAGCTGCGACTGAGCATGCTTGAAGAAAAGCGCAAGCGCGACGCCGAGCGGCCTGCCAAGCACGGCGGCAATCGCTGGCGCAGCGCACGCGAAGACCGCGGCAGCGTGAGCAAGTACGCACTCGACGTACAGAACCGAGCGAGCGCTGCACCACGCAAGAGCGCCAAGAAGCGAGCGGCTACTGCTGCTGCTACGACTAACAGCACTGCTGTGCTATCAGTCGCGACTGTAAGCGCATGGACGACTGCACAGGTCCTTGCGTGGCTGCGCGCGATCGGCCTCGAGGAGTACGCGAGTGCGTTCGAGTACCACCAAGTCACAGGCGCCAGTCTGCTCGCGCTCACACTGGGCGAGTTCGCGCAGATGGGCGTCGCAAAGCTCTCGGCGCGCAACACACTGTACACGGCGCTCGCAGCGATTCGCGACGCAGCAGCTGCTGCGGGTGATAGCACTGACAAAAGCGGTCAGGACCTGCAGCAGCGACGACCTCCAGCGCCGCCGACCGAGATCGTTGATCCCAAGCTGCGCGACGTACAGCCAGCTGTGCAGTCTGGCGGCAACAGCAGTGGTGGCGTCCACTGGTCGCAGCTCAAGCCACTCGCCGACACGGCTGTCGCTGTCGGTAGTGCCGACGTGCCCGTGAACCTCGCAGACGGCGCGTTCGACGAAGACGCGAGCCACGCATCGTTCCTGAATGCGCTGCTCGAGTGGCGCAGCTGCGACAGCGACCAAGCAGCTGCGGACGCCAATGGCGGTACCAGTGACGGCACCAGTGACGAGCTCTGGGTGAACCCAATGGTGAGTCTCTATGATAGTGACGATGCCACTGGCACTGGTGCTGTTCAGTCAAGATTGCCGCCAGGCGGCGCGCTCCTCGAGGGCTCGTACGACGAAGCCAAGGAGCAAGAGGCGTTCCGACGTGCCGTCGCAGCTTGGCGAAGTGGATCGTCTGTAGTCGCTGCAGACCCAAACACTACGCAACCACCACCAACAAGTATCGAACAGATCGAGCAAGGGTGCGTCGCAGCCGAGCGCAAGAGCTGCTGGCAGTGCTACCGCGTCGCAACAATCGACTCTCTGCTAGTCGACGAACAGACCGGCAAGCCGTTCTGCAGCTCTGCGTGCCAGGCGTCGTACAGTCGCGAGTACGCGCGGTTCTACGACAAGCAGTAGTAGTAGGTTGTACGCTCGGGCTCTTGTATCCAGAGCTGCAGGTAGGTAAGCAAACAAACAGGTGGCTAGGACAAACGGACGAAGCTAGGACGCTTGAGCCGCTGTCCATCCAAACACCATCGTGTAGCTGTTGCTGCAGCTGTCAGCCACGCATGTGCGCTGATCCTTTGCTCTTTGTCGCCTTCTTGCCCGCGTTCGTGCACAGCAGCACGGACGCGATGCGCTTGACCGTCGCGCGGTCCATGACGTCCAAGTCCGTCTCGTCGTCATCTGTGCGTCCACATGCATGATCGAGTGAGTGCGTGAGTGCGTGAGCGACGACGCGACATAGCTCTACGCCACACAACGCCTCAATATGACGCAGTGTGTACCGCGATCGCCGTTGGCTTGTGCAGCAGCCGACGGCTCGTGACTGACGCCCGGGACAAAGTACGGCTCGCGGTGCTTGGGCGGCACGCGAATGTTGAACGGCGACGTGAAGCTCTCGGCTGAGAAGCCAGCGGCTGCGGCTGCGTCCAAAGCCACACTGTGTTTGTGGTCTGCTGTGGACGTACTGCCACTACCGTCGAAAACGGTGTTGTTGTTGCCCGAGTCGTCGCTGCTATTGTCGTGGTCGACGTTGTCGACAGCGCCAAGTTCACGCGCTGGACTCGCGCGCACGAGTCGCATCATCTCGTCGCACGTTGCGAGCAGCGCCGACTCGAGCGTGTCCATGTCGTCGATGTTGACGGTCGTGTTCGTTACGTTCTGGAGCACCTGCTGCAGTCCGATCTAGAGGACAACGCAGCCACCGTCAGTTTTACTCCATCACACACACAGCCATAGTCATAGTCGTACTTTGATTGGCCGCACGCTCTGGTCGACAAACGTGTACTGGTCCATGACGGTCGCGAGCGTGCGTTCGACGGCCGAGAGCTCGAACTCCTGGATTTCGAGCTTCTGCGACGTCCCGCGCGTCGACAGCGGTGTGTGGCTCTCGATCTCGTGGCCGCGCGCCTTGGCCTATAGCAATGAGCAGCACACACATGCACAGTGAGTGGCCATTGCAACGAACTTGCAGGCAGCGGTCGCAGCAGCCGCCATGGACGCACAATGCGCTGCCGCAGCTGTGCGACGCGCTCGATCTCGTCGCTGTACGTCGCTTCAAGCTCGCGCTGGAGTTCCGCGTGCGCGCGACAGACGCGGATGACGTCGTCCGGGTCGACGCCATCGGCGTGCTGCCCAAAGCCAATGCGCTGGAACGCGTCGCGATACACGTCGTCGTCGGTGTCATCGTCATCGTCAACGTCGTCGTTGTTGGCTGCTGTATCGACTGTCGTTACTGCATTGCGCTGAGTCGGCGAACCTGCATGGAGGTGTGAGACAGACTGCTACTTCGAGCGTATGCGATGCAGTCGCTACCAGCACCAACGCTAACGTACAAACCCACCGGTGCGCAACGTGCGATGGCGCGTCGGCGTCATAGCGCTGTTGGGTAACGTGAGCATTGCGTCGCCTGCTGCCGCGTGGCGGCTACCACTGAGCACTGACTGATTCTGCTTGGCTTCGACTGCCAGCACCTGCACGACGTAAGAGTTGGCGACGCAACAGTGCAGCAAACACCGGACAATGAGGGCTGAGTGGACAGCGTCCCTGGTGGTCTACAGTACAGCCACACAATGATACAGCCGCACGTACCTGGTCGTGATAGTACTTTTCAAACTTGGCTTTCTCGCGCGCCCACTTGTGGCGCATCGCGACTTCGCGCGCGTACTTGCGCTCGGCGGCTGCAATGTCGTCGCGCTGCTGCGCAAGGCGCGCATGCAACTGACTCACGGCTTCGGCAGCAGCGATCTCCTTTTTGTGGAGCTCGTTTGTCTCGTGACTCACGTCGGTGAACTGCAACTTGAGCTCGTTCGTCTCGTGCGTGAGCGCGAGGCGCTCGGCCTAGCAGTCGCAACCGGTCGGGCGTGTAAGACGTATGTGTACAAAAATGACCAGCACTCAGCGGACACGCACGAGACAAACACTGTCGCTCGAGACAGCGCAAGAAGACGCACTAGCAATCGCTTCTTGATGTGCTCGAGCACAAGTGTGCGGCGATGCACGTGGTGCGTCTCGCTCGCGCGTTTCTCGAGCTTTGCTTCGAGTTCGTGGATGTTCGAGTGCTTGGCGTAGACTGGGCGGCGCGAGATCGACGCGATCGGCTGCAGTCGCCCAGGCTCTTCGATGATTGGCACGTCGATGTCGACTGCGCTGTCGTTGTTACCGATGTGACTGCCTCTGCTAGCGAGCGCAGGCGACACGTCGGTCTGGTTGTCGCTCAGTGGCTGGTAGTGCAGACCGAGCGCCTCGCTCTCTTTGATCAGGTCCTGCAGCACGAGTTTCGTGCGCTCGACGTCGTCGCGTTTCTTGGAGAGCGCGAACCGCAGTCGATCGCTCTCGCTGCGTTTTTGCTCGACGACCTTGCGCACTTTGGTCTCGAGGTCGCGGATCAAGTCCTCGCTCGACGTGCCGACCTTGCCGCCCTTTGCAGCAGCTACTGTTCCTCCTGCTGCAGCCGTGGATGTGTCTGTGACGCCAGCGCTCGCACGCACTTGACGCGACGGCGAGTCAAGCAGTAGAGCTGCAGACTGCGGTCGCAATGCGCCTTGGATTGGCTTGCTGCCGCTGCTTGAGGCAGCCGTACTCGGTCGCGATGCTGCCATGTGCGTCAATGTTGATGGCAATGTTACACGACCTTTTGCTCATCCGTTCATATCTGTTAGCAATTTTTAGCAAGATGTATAGTTTTCCTGCGAAGTCGACAATTAGAGTTGTTTTTTGAATTCGGTTGCTTGAAGACACACATAATATCGTTAGCTTAAACAATTGATAATATAGTAGAAATATATGTTAGTCCATTTCGTTCGATGCCAACATGAATATAGGTTATGACAGGGATAAATATCATCGTCTATCGGACCACTATTGCTTTTAGCCAGCTTCGTTTCGTCCAATCATTTTTTTCCTGGATTCATTACCAATCAATTGATGTTTGCTTATTGGTTGACCATTCGCACCAAGTGGGGTTAGGTAAGAAGCGATAGTCATCCATTCCGACGTATTTGGTCGGAATAAGGCTACAACTATCTACATGAGAATACAAATATCAATTGAAACGCATAATACTTGCATATCACCTCGCTATCCGAATTTCGATGGGCATCGCTAAGCTCAAAAATGCCGACACAGAGCGCGCCAAGGCGATGGCAAGGAATGAGTTCGGCAGGTTTTCCGTTGGTGAGGGCGTAGAGCATGCGCACATGTGTGAGTGCATTGCGAGTGACGCGAGTGAGCCGGTATTCGTGTCTGTGATGGACAAGTTTGCAATGTACTTGGTGTTTCTGATTTCAACGGAGGCAAGCAACTCTCTGGAAACACGTGCAGACAGTCACCTCACTATCCGAATTTCAATGGGTCTGATTTCAACGGAGGAAAGTACTCGAAAACACACGTGCACACAGGAGTACAGGAAGTAAACATGCGGCTATCGATCTATTACCATTGCATCGTATTGCGCTGAGTAGCGTCTGCTCAAATTGGGCAGGACGCTTGGCAGGTACAGTCTAATACATGAAAGTGGTGTCATCCTGAAAAAAGCGATTGCAGGCGCGAAGAGTAACCTCAAGAAAATGATGTTGTAGGTGATTGTATGCAAACGAACGCATGCCAAGTAATAATCAAGACGCGTCGATCTCGCCATCTTGTACAGCATGCTTGGCCGCTCCGCTATCTTCAGCTGCAGCAAGCCGTTACAAGCATCTATGTGCACATCCTATCGACAAGTCGCAACAAGTGCACTACGGTATCTTTGCCAGCGTTCGCTCAACGCTCGTGTCGACTAAATTTTGCGATATCCGCGGTTTAAGGAAGCCCACGCGGACAGCTTGATCACTTTGAACGTCGCGATGCACGTTGGTAATGCAGTACTCTTTGGAATTTTTGTAGCGTGGTCTTCGGCCACTGCCTGCGTGCGGAACCGACCGAGCATCACGCACACAGAGACGATGGCACTGGAGTTGGATGAGCAAAAGATAATTCGCCACCAGGCTGCTGTGATTGACCAAACACTTGTTGTGACTCGTCGACAGGATGCGCACCTAGATGCGCTCGAGTCGCTGGTCAACGGCTCACAGACGAGCTGCCACCTCGCTAATCGGGCGGCAGGAAAGTAGCGGCTTGCTTACTGACGACGGCGATGAAGGCAAGCATGCTTTACAAGATGGCGAGCTTGAAGCACTCAATGCGCAACACATGCAGCTCATAGTAACTTGTGCGTTTGTTAACTCGTATGCACAGTGTCACAACAGTTGCAAACACATATACATCACATGCATCATGTATGCCCGAAAAATCTTTCGTACATACAATGTGCTGCTGTCGCTAAGTTCACAGTATCACCGTGTCTCACGAGAATCATGTATGCATATAATCTTTTGTATAATTACAAAGTGCTGCTGTCGCTAAGTATCGGAGCAATGGGTTGGTTGTATGGTCGTAAGAGATTGAGCAATTACTACGGTTGAAAACCCTTATTCTCTATATTTACGCCGCTCGCCTGCACACACAAACAACGCTCACTTCTGCTCACTGGCGCTCGCCCACCTGCTCACTTGCACTCGTAAAGCCGCTCGTACAGGTGCAAACTCGAACTCGCAAAGGGCAAAAACCACTAGAAGACGCACAGCCAGCCGTATTCGTTAAGCATATCGCTCGCTTTCACTCTGCTGCGACCGAGCACGATCACTTCCTTACACATACATTCACACTTGATCGCTCACATCTTTCACATCCTCTAAACATGCACGCTTGATCGCGCGTACTCGCAATGACCATCGCTCTCATTTGCAACCACCACCGCTCTCACTCGCATACACACATGATCACGCAAGATCACTGTCGAACTAACAAACCTTCTCACTTACGCTGCTCATTCACACAAACGCAAGCAATGCACGCTCATGTTGTTCACACAACTGATGTTATGCGGTGCTGTGCTGGAATTGACTAATTGTTCAGTGCTCGTATTTGTTTTAGTGCCGAGCAGCGCAGTACAAAATGCTGACTTGTGTCGTGTAGCTGCACGTCACTCAATGGTGCAGCACATCACGTTCAGGTGCCCTGCGAAAGTACGCGGATTGCAGTGCGTTGCGCTTGTGATACTCGTGGCTCCTAGGCTCGCGCTCTGTAGACGTCTCTGGTACTTTTGCGCTGCGCAGTTTGCTGGCCTGGCAGCTGTTTTGGCGAGGGTAATGTGTGTGGCAAGCGAGTCGCTTCGCGTCGCGGGAAGCTTCGTGTTTGATTGGACCATTGTTTTCGAGTGTTGGCAGGGGTATGTGCGTGGCAAACGAGTCGCATCTGTTATTGCTCGAGTGAATGGGAAGGGCAGCACTACACTTGCATGTGCTGGTGTGCAGTCGTTGGGTGTGAGTGCTGTAGCTTGGAGGTGGAAAATATGCTCTAGATAGTCATCGTAGTGGTCGAAGGATCCTAGCTCATAACATGACAATAGAAATGGCGCACGAGATCACTATTGCTCGCCTTGCTGCTCCGTCGTCCGCTCTTATCTGTTGCATCTGCGACAATATGTTGTTTGGTCATGTTTAACATGTCGTACCTACTACTGATACTAGGGAGCCTCCGTTTTTATGTTGAATGGAAGGATATCTTATTGATATGTGATAATCACGAAACGATTTCGTCTTCGATTTTGTCTCCAAGAAAAGCCTACACAGTCTGTTGTTTGGCTATGCGGGTGTGATCGCGTGCTTGCTGTGGGGTGCTCAGTTCGAGGGTAATCTTGTTTTCGTCAGGGCAACTGGTACACGGTTGATGCGCGGCTGTCTTGGTCGCTGTCGGGGGAGAAGAAATGCCTGGCATTCCACATTCTTTTGGTGCGCGCGCGTTCTCGCGACGCGTTTTCGTTGATGTTGTTGTTGTTGCGGCGTCTGCGCTGTATTGTGTGCAGTAAAACTATGTTCGTTGATGATTTGCTTTTGTCCAGCATATTATCTTCGATTCATAGCAGGCGTTGGCCATACCATTTAACCACACAGTGAAACTTGACAGTCAGATGATAAGTTAATAATTCGTTTAAGCACGCATCAGTGGTATCTCACTCTCTTAATTATAAACTGCCTTTGTGTCATAAAAAGTCAATTTTTTTAGTGATTTATCCTTTTTTGCACACAACATTCTACAGATATATATTATCACTAAAGAAACACTGCCTCTTATACATACAATAATCGTTGTTTCTTAAGGCAGCACTTCGAACAAGTGCATTTTTATGCGGAACTGATGCGCGGATGTTGCTTGTTATAGTACCGTATCAAACAATAGCACGGGATATATACAGTTTGAGATGCAACATTTCAGTTACAAAAGAATTCTAGTGAGGATGCTAGATGTTCGAATTTCTAACAAGTTACAATACACTCACATACACAACGTGCTTGAAAATCATTTATACTCTACCTCCGATACGTATGGGCATGTTTGTGATACACCAAGAAATTTACATTTCGCTGATATATGTTTTTTGTCCTTGTATCATGGATGAAGTAACGTAATAATGATATTTTGGAGGAATCAAAGGTGTAACATATTATGAAACAACAACTCATTTAATTATAACAACGATATAGGCAAACCACAAAATAATCTTACTGCCAGGGGAATGGAGATATTGGCGAAAAACAATATATACTAAACTACTTGTGACGTACTTGTAAAACGAGGTAAAAGAGTTTTTGACGAAGACACATACAGTAAAGTAGTTGTGAATTGAGGAATCAGTGTATGAGACTCTAACGAAGACGAGTCACAGAGCGGTACGACGACTGGTGAAACCGTGCGAAGCCGTGATAGATGTAACGTGCTTTGAATGCGCGTGCATAATGAGCGAAACGGGAGTCTAGCGCATCATTCAATCTTTTGACTCGATGTTGAAGAGCGAGGTAAATGCACGTATACGCCAGAGAGCAAGATCGTCATGCAGAACGCGATCATAAATCTAACACAATGCAAGTATGGTCGGCAACAGTGCCGCTAACCATGACAAATTTCTTCCACAACCGATAACTCTTACAACGCAAAAATATGTTAGACACGCAGAAAATTGTCTAGTCATTCGTATCGCCTGTGTACTCCTATCATTAACCAGCTATTCGTCGACGCCAAGATCGCAGCCACAAACGATATTAAGCGTAAAACAGCACAACACATCAGTTCACAGAATCACCCTCCAGCGAACTCGACAAACGCAAGAAACGCACGGTTGCTTGTCCACCTTAAGTTACCCGTCAACGCCGATATCGAAGCCGCAATGCTATTGGTGTCGTTCGGCTCATCGAGAATGTACCAAATGATATTAATAGTCAATGTACAACACCTGGTCGCTTTAATCACTGGTTTTTACCTAAGATTTTGTTGCTTGACTTGTTGTCAGTGTCGTTTGGCTAAATAAGAAAGTGCGAAATGATATTCACTGTAAATTTTTAAAAAACATTACATATTGGTATATCCAAGGTCTAAACAAATTTGATAGGACTGGCATGAAACGAATTAATAAAAATATCGATCAATTTGTGCCAAAAACAACGAGCTATCTCGACGAACACTGATAGAGCGCCAATATCGAGTGACGTACTACAGGTTTTCGTATATCTCGGGGATGAATACGTGTAGTTGCTTGTTCGGCCTTCGCAATAAAGGGTGATCGGTGATTTACAAATTAAGGGTCTCATATGATGTGGTTCCTCAAATACGTCACACATTAAATATTGGTGTCCAATTTGCCGATAAATTACTTGGTGTTTGCATTTTGGCAATGACGATCGATCGGTACAGTGCGCGCCAATATTTTACGGACACCATTGAAAATACCAAAATTAATATTTCACTTGCAAAAATGCGTTTGCGAGTGAGTTTTTGTGAGCTGATAGAACCAACCGCGAGCGTTCTTGTGGTGAAATTTTAGCTCAATTTGACCAAGTGTAGCCACAGGACGACCATATGAAATTTCAGACCCTGTTATAGGATGCGACAAAAAGAAGCGGACAGTGGGGTTCC
>JAADWX010000895.1:0-12839 GCA_023336405.1 Globisporangium echinulatum | reverse complement strand
TACAGCTTACGCTATTCCGCAGTTCTGCTTGCGCCACGTGCGCGAGAAAGGACAACACGAGCAGCTCTGCCCGCAAGAGCTCACTCGACGACGACGACAACGACGCTCAGCAGCGCGCAGTGTGCTGCTGCTGCTGCTGCTGCTGCTGCTACCGTGGACGACGAGACCGAGCAGCGTGCAAATCGAGATCTGACGTTTTCGGTAGCACGACGATTGTCAACGGCATGCACGCGATCGTACTCTGTTAGCAAGGGATAGGTAGCTAATGAATCGTATGCATTCAATGGTTCGACAAGCTGTTCGCTCTCTCTCTCGTCGATCACACTGGAGTCTGCAGCGCATGTGCTACGCGCACACAGACCGGTTGTCCGTTCTCTCTCGTTCATCATCATCTGCGTCTCGCTGCTTCCTGCTTCGTGTGCACATCCGCTTGTCGAATGCCTGCATCACATTGCCCAACGCTTAGAGGTCTTCGTCAAACACCGTGAGGTCCACGCGCACGTGGTTCCCCTTCGACAGCGCAGCGTCGTCGTCGTCAGCAATGAGGTTCACGATCTTGTCTTCGATAAACTTGGTGCGCTGCTTCTGGAGCACAACGTCATGTGGGACGTCGTCCACGAGCACTTGGAGCATGTACTTGAGCAACAACAGGCCATGCTCGACGCCAACAAAGAGCCACAGACGGTCGTACTCGGACAGACTCTCGGTCGTCCGCTTCGACGTGAAGCACACGAGCGCGACGTTCGTGATGACCGAGATCGAGCTCATGAGCTCGATGATCGTGCCCCACGTCCCAATGTCCTGCGCGCCGCGCGGGTCCGGCCGACGCGTCGCGTGCACGAGCTTGTGCGCATCGATGCGGATCTCAAAGAAATTGTTGAGGAGCGCAAGTGCCGGTGCGAGCGGGAAGCTGACGACAAAGAGCGTGACGTAGCCAAACTGGATGATCATCTCGTTGTAGTCGTCAAACGTCCCACGTGCGTCGTACGTGTCGAGCAGCAGCTGCCGTTCGACTTCCGAGCGTTCGCGCCGCACGGCATTCTTCATGAGCTCTTTCGAGCTCTGCGTGTGCGCAAACTTGTGGCGGAGCCACGGCAAGCCAACTTCGAAAAAGTTGCCACTCGTCAGCCTTAAGACAAAAATGATGCCGAGTGCCATCATGAGCTCGTCCATGCAGCCGTTGTGGTGCCCCTTGCACGTGTTGCCCTCGGCTGCGTTCTTGATGAACGCGACGTAGAACAGACTCGCGTATGAGTTGACAAACTGAAAGAGGAACGTCTTGCCGATCAAGTGGTCTTCGAATTCCGTGTCGGTCCGGTGGTTCTCAAAGTCGTTGAGCTTTGCCGCGAGACCGCTATACACGTTGTTGAGCACCATGATCTGTACCGCGTTGATCGTCGATGCGACTGGCCCGCCGATCGGCGTGCCGTGGATCGTAAAGAACTCTTTCCAGCGCGTCGTCGCCGCGAACCGAAAGACGTAGATGCCGACGACGCAGCCGATCACGAGCAGGATCAAGATGAACACAAAGAACTAGTAGGAGAGAGGTGATAGAAGAGCAGGGCTGTGAGTGACTACTATAGCTATACATACAGACACATTCACACCCACGGAGACGCACCAATGATCCCATGATGCGGCGGAAGCGCTGCTGCGGGTTAAAGTACCGCGTCTTCGAGCCGTCAACGGGCGACGTGATCTCTTCGCCGCGGAACTCGGGGCGCTCGATCTCTTCGTCTTCGAACGTGCTCATGCCCCACTCGAGCGCGAGCACCGAGTTGTAGCGCTTCCAGTACTCGTAATAGAACCTGTCAGTGCATCCATATAGCATCAGACGCTAGACATCAGCAGCTACACTGAGACGCAGAGCTAACCAGTCAGTCCGTTCGTCATACTCACGTCGACCAGAGCGCCATGAAGAGCCCAAAGAACGGTACGAGGCTCGAGTCGGCAGTCTTCTGGAGCACGACGCTAATGAACACGAGGCCGCCGATGACCGCCGGCGCGACGAGCCACGTCGTGTAGTGGCCGAGCCACGCAAAGTAGAGTCCGACTTTCTCGCCAAAGTAGTCCTTGATCGGCACGATCGGCTGCGCCCACGGCGCGAACGACCAGCTGAACCACTTGGTCTTGAGCGCATTGAGCTCCGAGAACTCGTGTAGTGGGAACGACGCGACAATACACTCCTTCGCTTCGAGGTCCGAGAGGTGGAGCGCACAGCCGCCGTCGCTCACGTGCGCCTTGATGATGCTGAGCAGCAGCTTGATGCTATGAGGAGGTCAACGTCCGCAGGTCAGACCGTGTCAGTAGCCAATAGAACCAAACAGAGAGTGTCGACTTATACGTACCGGTCGACGCCACGGAACGGCGCTTTCTTTGGGCCGTACTTGCGGTACGCAGGCTGCAGGCGCGGGTCAACGTCGTACTGGCGATATGTAGATGTAGTACAGAGGCACACACGCGCGTGTGTGAGGGACGATCGACAGATAGACTCATACTGATAGACACACACACATACATACCTTGGCAAAGAGGTTCTGGTACGGATCGCGGTGCGAAATGCGCTTTGCGTCTTCGATCCGGATCGGTGCAATGCCCTGCTCGGGATAGCCGGCCTCAGCGATCTTGCGGATCTCCGACATGTCAAACTCGACTTTGTAGTCGATGCGGTCGGCCTCTTTCCCAAGGCGCTCGAGCGAGACGCGGAGCTTGCAGAACACGAGCTCGCGATCTACAGAGTAGAACATCTTGGTCTCAATGCCGCCGCTCGCGAGCTGCTGCAGCACTTTGCGCATCGAGAACTCCTTTTGGTCGTCCGAGAGCTCGGCGCTCTCGTCGTGCACTTTGAACACGAGCGCATAGTCGAACGAGTAGCCGTTCTCGCGCTCAAAGTCCTCGTCGAGCTGCACGCGCACTTCCTTGGCGCCGAGCGACGCATTGAGCGACGACCCGCGCCGCGACACCGCAGTCTTGAGCGCTTTCAGGCGCATCCCAGGGTTCTGCGTCGCCATGGCCGCGCGGTTGTTGTCACGCCTAAGCGAATGAAATGGTCGTCGTCGCTGCTACTCGTGACTGCCCACGCAAGCGTCTCTGTGTGTGCGAGCGTCTGCGTCTGTGTGCGTTGCTGCCAACGCGTGAGTGCGTACGAGTGAGCGTTGGTCGTGCGCGCGCCTCGTCGTGGGTTCGTTTCTGGCGACTCTGCAGCTGCTCCATTTTGATCGTAAGCAGCAAATAGAGCGCGGTCCTGAGGTGGCGCGTTGGGTTCATTTGGTACTTTTGTGTGTGGTGGCAACTGTTTCGATACATCCCCGTTTGCTTTCTATATTCCATTATTATATGGGGTTTCCTTTTGTCTATAGCAAACCAAGGCGTTTCGATGAGAGCGCGGTCTATTACAAGCAAAAAGAGCTCCAAACGAAGCAAACGGGTGGTGCAATCTCCATCTCACGCAGGTTTCACATTCGAAATCGTGTGGTGCACACGTCAGTCAAGTACCACACGCGCTAATTGGTCGACAAAAATGACTCAAATCATGATATTTGTGGGTTCTCTCTCAGTGGCTCGAACGTGAGCAGCATTGTCGTGGCGTGTCGTTTGCACCAGACACAGGAAGTAGTAGTAGCTTCGAGAATGGGTCGCAAGCGACGACGGCGCCAGGACGACAACGAAGCTGCCGGTGATCACAAGCGTGGCAGCAATGGCAAGTGTGGCGGTGCTGCTCATGCTGCGTTCATTCTAGATCCATCAAACCAACCACGAATACAACCACCGACCGATGCCGCCTCTGTCGATGACAACAACGGCAACCACATGCCATCAGCAAAGCAGCAAGCGCTCGACAGCAATCCACTGACCGACTACGAACTCGCAGCGTTCGTACGCGACGGTTTTGTGCTGCTGCGCAACGCGTTCCCGCGCGACGTCGCTGCGCAGTGCCGCGAGCGCGTCTGGCAGCGACTCGCACGCGACGGCATTCGCAAGGACGACCCCGCGACGTGGGTCGAGCGCCACGGCATTGCAGGTGCGTATGTATGCAGATCGCCCCGCATTTAACGGCGTGATACGTCAGGACATATTGGACTGACCGGCATACATCCATACTATAGAGATCTACACGGGCGAGCACGATGCAATTTGGGACCGCGTCCTGACGTCCTCGCGTCTCACGCAGGCGATCGACCAGCTCTGCGGCGCCGATGCGTGGGAGCCATTTGGCTGCGGCTGGTGGATGGTTACGTTCCCAGACCAGAGTGCACCGCCATGGGGCGCAGCCGGCAAGTGGCACGTCGACGGCGCGTCGTACCAGCACCACATCGACAGCCGCGAGTCGGGACTCCTTGCGATCATGTGCTTCTCGGACGTCGCAGCGACCGAAGGCGGCACGGCGCTCGCAGTCGGTTCGCACACGCGCATTGCGCAGCTGCTCGCGGATCACGAACCGCGCGGTCTCAAAGGCGGCGCGGTCAGCGCAAAGGCGCGCGCGTGGCCGCGGCCGCACGTCGTTGAAGTGAACGCGCGTGCTGGCGACGTCATGCTCGTGCATCCGTTCGTGCTCCATGCACGGAGTAAGAATCTTGGGCTGCGTGGCGTCGACTCGGTGCGCGTGATGTGCAACCCAAACATCCGACTGCACTGCGCGATGAACTTGAACCGCACCGACGGCGCGTACTCGCCTGTCGAGCAAGCGATCGTCAACGCACTGAGCGAGTGAGTGAGTTCAGTGAGTGAGTGAGCAGCATCAGGTAGACTGTAAAGTGAGTGGAACGGAATCGATCGCTTGACGTTGGAGTCGTGTGGTCTGTTGCGTGTCTCTGGAGCTACTATGGGCGATTGGTGCGGCGCAAGTGGCGACTGCTGATGTCGCAAACGACTTGCACGTCTTGCGCGTTACGAGTCGACTCGCACAGGTCGATCGCGCGCACCTGACGACGACATACACACATGCATACACTGCGTAGTGAGCGACATTGCGTAACGCTTGACGCCACGAGCTGTTGTACACAAGGATGAGAGCAGCGCGCACCGCGAGGCGAGTGTCGCGTGACGAGTTGACGAGCGATGCTGCAAACACGAGCGCAACGAACACGCTGCAGCGCCAGACAACGCGTGAGATGCCGCGCGACGACGACGACGACAACTACTGCGACATGATTGCTCGACGCACCGCTTGGGCGGCACTGCAGCATCGAGGCGCGTAACGATCGAGCTCAAGTAGCTGGGTGGAGCGGAAGCACACTGTGAGCACCGTCGAGCAGCCTCCTCCATACATCTCCAGCGCGCGAGCATCAATCGCAACGTCGCACCTTACGTGCGTCGTCGCAGCGACGTCTGCGAGGATGTCGGTCACGTCCTGCACGAGCGTCTCGAGCGGCACGTGTACGTCGGCGCGCTGGAGCCGATATCGCTTGCGCACCTTTGTCGAAATAGCAGCAGTATGTCGAGCGGTGCTATCTGCAGACTGTTCATCTCGCCACAGTTCCGCACATAGTTGTGGCAAACAATGAGGATCGAACTGGGCAGATGCAAAGTGTCTGTCGCCAGCGTACCGTGCTGTCGCGACGCTTGTCTGCGCGCTGCGTCGATTGGATCGCTGGCGGCTCGACGTTGCAAGCGCTTGATTCGTGCACATGGGCGTCCGATTCGTGGGACGCATCCACGATGTCCATCGGTTCGTCGACACACTTGTTGACCGAGACCTCTAGCGCGAGGCTCTGGCGCAGCGCTACGAGGTCGACGCGCGGATCGAGAAGACTATTGCGGAACTGCGGTTGCGCTCGAAAGTGCAGCAGCTTTGGCCGCTCTGTTGCTGCTGCTGCTGCTGTGCGCTTGCGCGGTGTTGCTGCTCGTTCTGGCAGCAGGTGCGACTGCGTTCCCCCACACACATACAGACGCATCAGCACGTTTCGACACACAGGTCGGTGGCGACCACGTCGTGTGTGCGAGTACGTTTACACTGCCGTACCGTCGGTCGCGTCGAGCGCTGCCTGTTGGACGACGTTCCCACGCAGCGAGCACATCACAGTGTCCATGCTCGGATTGTTATTGGTGGACATGACACGCATATGTCGCCTCGCACGCACCGATGCGACTCGCTCTGCAGTTGCTGCACCACCTCTCGCTGCGCAGCATGTTTCGTCTTGAGATGCATAAACGAGAAAAGCTGCGTGCTCGCCTCGTTTGCTGGTAGTGGCGACGGTGATGGTGTTGACGACGGACTGCCGTGGCTGCGCTGGTTTGTGTCGTCGCTGTCGGCGACCCAAACACTCGTGACTTCGTCTGCGCTTTTCATCGCGATGTCTACGCCTGCTTCAGCGGATGCCAGGGGATGCACTGGTGCTGCATCGTCCAGCGCACCACACGCATCGTCATCGTCGTCGTCTCCATCATCGCCCGAGTCGATCGCTGCGTTCAAAACGGGTCGTGGGAGTGAGTCGCACATAACGGATCAGATACAGTCAACAAGTACAGCAACGCACCAAGATGGAGGTCGTCGTGCTCGACCTCTTCGCTGCCGCTGCCGTCGTCTTCTTCACTGCCCTCGCCGTCACACTCGCGATGGACAAAGTCTTCGATGAAGAACGGCTTGATCGACTTAAGGCACGCTCGGACTACCATGCCAGGCGATCGACACGAACGCGCATCAGCACACAGACACACATCGTGAAGGTGCGAAGCGACCGCAAGCCACTCGATTGCATATCCGCCCGATCGCGCACAGTAGCAACACGTACGGAATACGTTGTCGCCGTCATCAGTTCGATCCGCTTCGACACGCTCGCAGCCATCGGCAACGGCAGTCACGTGCGCTTGCCGGTCGTACGTTGCCATCGAACCAAGAACAGACTCGTCGCGCTCGAGTCGTAGCGTCTGCTCTGCTGCAAGCGCGCACACCAAGTTGTCGACGTGCGTCTGCGCTGTTTCGTCAATGTGACTTGCGCACGAGCAGCCAAACTGCCACTGCGACGCGAGCGTGTCGATTGAGACTTCATCGCTGCAGATGATCGATTGTGACAGCGCGGATACACACAAAAAAAACACACAAGTACAGTCACCTGACCATCGAGCGCGCTCGCACAGTCGATCACCCACACACATATACAACATCATACAGCTGAACATAGCCGCACACAGCTGCACACCACCAGCAACAAGCATACCGCTCGAGCAGCGACAGTGTGCGCAGCAGCTCGTCCAACTCGATCTCGCTCTGCTCGGGTACGTTTGTGCACGCGCTTGCAACTCGTCTCTCGGAATGCCGAGGCGTTGCACCTTTCGCGCTGCCATCGCGTGCACTGCAGGACGTGAGCACCTGTACTCACCACACAATCGCGTAAGTAACCCCAGCAGTAGCACATTCCGACAACAAGCAGAGCACACAAGGTCTAGCGCGGTCGTACCGCGGAACTCTCTTCGACCAGCGCGTGCACTTGTCTTCGGATGATCTCTGTTCGCGTACGCCATGGTGAGGTTGTGCTTGTCGTCTGCCAGTGCCACTGCACCAGACTGTCTATAGCGCACAACCAACCAAACGCTCGCGTTTCGCACCAAGTCGCAAGTGGACGTGCTGTGAGCGCGTCGAGATCTCTGGTATACGCATTTTCATAGACGTGTGCATGGGTGAAGAACACACAGTCAGACTGCTGAAGCAAACGTTTGACGCACATCGAAGCTCTGAGTCGCGCACAGACAAACAGCACCTTGTCGCAGCGCCGACGAGTCTTCGCCTATTGCAATGTCATCGCCACCACTATCACCGTCACTACCACCGATAGAGATAACGCCAGCGGTGCTACGTTCGCTATCGTGGTGTACACTTGATGATGTGACGGCTGATGTTTCTGCTGTCGCACGAGCCGGCAGGAACCGCTGGAACGGTGCAGCGAGCAGCTCGACGTAGCGCTCGCCGAACGGGTCGCGCACATGTCGCCGCTTCTCGATGTCCTGCTCTACTTGCGCGACGAGCGCTGCGAGTGCATTCTCATTGACTGCAGGCATCGCGCAGTCGTCAAGCACTAGTACGCGCGCTGCAGCTAGTGTACTGCTGAAACTTGAATGCTGCTGCAACTTGTATACTGCAACTTGTATATTGCAACTTGATGGAGTGCGGACTTCGTTGGCTTCAACAACCATTATAGTGTAGCGAACATACAGTCTTGATCATGTTGCAAAAATCGTATGTGTGTAGCAAAGTGGAACGACACTAATCCAATTTGCCAAGAAGATGCAGCACGAGTTGAAGTGACAATTGTGACACAGCAAAGCATCTTCAAGACTCGATTCATCATACCAGCAATCGATATATGTATATCGATCTACCGTGCACTATCGCTTCTTGAAAAGTTACACAACCGAACCGATAGATTTGGCACGCGCATTCTTTCTCCCTTTTCTCACGCATCATCCGATCATTCGCCAATCACCAGCAACAGACGCAAGTGCAGTCAAGCAAACGCAGACAAGAAAGCAGGACGACGACGACGACGACGACAAAGATGCTGCGTCCACTCGCATTCATGAGTGCGCTGGTTGCGCTGCTACTACTCGCGCTCACAGCAGCGCCAAGCTCGGCTGCAGTGCTGCGCGTGCCGATGAAAAAACTGGACGACGAGACGTTTGCCAAATCGCTGCTCTCGAACATCCGCAGTCTCCACCGACCGGATGTGTGGCAGCCAGCGTTCCCACTACCAGCGACACACGACGAGACGCTATCAACAGTCGCAGACCATGCCGACGTCGTGATCCGCAACTTCCAGAACGCGCAGTACTACGGCGAGATCTCGATTGGCACGCCAGCGCAGTTGTTCACGGTCATCTTTGACACGGGCTCGAGCAACGTGTGGGTCCCGAACCGCAAGTTTGGCGGCCACCACGTGTACGACCATTCCAAGTCGTCAACGTACAAAGCGAACGGCACGGAGTTCAAGATCGAGTACGGCAGTGGGCCGGTCTCGGGATTCCTATCGTCGGACTTGCTGAGCGTCGCGGGTCTGACAGTCGAGGACCAGTTCTTTGCCGAAGTGAACGTCACGAAAGGCCTCGGGCCAGCGTACTACCTCGGCAAGTTCGACGGGCTCTTTGGCCTCGCGTTCGACACAATCAGCGTGTCGCACCTTATCACCCCGTTCCATCGGCTCGTGGACGCCGGCAAGCTCGACGAGCCCGTGTTTGCGTTCTACTTGGGCGACAAAACCGACGGCGTGCTCACGCTCGGCGGCGTCGACACGAGTCACTACACGGGCGAGCTTACGTACGTGGACGTCACGAGCGCGACGTACTGGTCCGTGCACCTCGACGCCGTGGCCGCCAAGGGCGAGACGCTCACGGGCGTGCATAAAGCGATCGTCGACTCGGGAACATCGCTGCTCGCAGGGCCAAAGGACCAGGTCGCTGCGCTCGCCAAGCTCGTTGGCGCGCACAAGTTCATCATGGGCGAGTACCTCATCAGCTGCACGGACCCGGCGCCCGACATCTCGTTCACGCTCAGCAACCGGACGTTTACGCTCACAAAGGACGAGTACATCATCAAGACCGGTCCGATCTGTTTGTGGGCGTTCATCGGGCTCGACATCCCTGCGCCAGCTGGTCCGCTCTGGATCTTGGGCGACGTGTTTATGCGCAAGTACTACTCGGTCTTTGACTGGGGCACAGCCGACCGTAAGCCGCGCGTCGGCTTTGCGCTCGCGGCGTGAGGGATGATGAGTGTACTGCTGGTTCGAACTGACCGAAGCGGCACGAGCGTCTGGACTACGATTGCGTCTGTTGTCGTCGTTGCAGATGTTTCGATGCAACACTGTCGGCGACTGTGGCAGTTGGAGGACGAAGCGCGTGCCAGCTTACTCTCGATCGACCGATCGACTGTGCGGTGGTAGGAACTGCTGCATGTGTGATTCAATGGACGCTATGCCACCTACTCGAGTGGTGCTGTGCTCGTGCGTCTCTCTGTATGTCTACTGTATGTATATGTGTGTTTGTATGTACATGCGTTGGATGATCGTGATGTGATGCGACCGAGCGAACGAGCGGCGCAGTCGCTACTACGTGTGGATGTCCACTGCTGCTAATTGAGCGACTGCGTCGAGTCTACTGACCGCCAAAGCGTCAGTCAGCGAATGAGCTACTTGGTCATCATCATCAGTGGCGCCACGACGAGAGCGTTGCAACGAGTGACAACGACACTTCAGTGTCGTTAGACTGGTCTGCCTTAGTCGCAGCAGCATTAGCGACGCTATCACCATCACGCAAACGTGCGACGCGCTCGTGTAACTGCGCGGTGTCCTCGCGTGCGACGAGCATCACGGGGATCGTCACGCGCTTCCCGAGGCCGCGCCAGTCGTCCGTGAGCACGTACGTGCGACTTGGAAACTGCGCTGTTGCTGTCTTATGATTCACGATCACGACGCCAGCAGCACCTGCGCGTTGCAATCGCAGCGCTTTCGCAGCAAACGAGCACCGACCGCGCGTGACGACAACGATCGAACCTGCGAGCTGCGCTGCGTCCGTTGCTGTTATAGTAGAACATGCGTCGCCGATACTATGACTAAACAACTGCAGCGGCGCTTCGACTTGCGTAAGCGTGTCGACGCGTTGGCCAAATGCTGCCGGCCACGCGACGAGCGTCGCGACGTGGTTGTCGCCGAGCCGCACTGCGACGCCAATTTGCTGCGGGACGTACGCTAGTGTCGATGCGGTCGCAGGTGCTGATGTCGGTGCTGGCATCTGTGACGTTGACGACGACGTTGACGACGATTTGTCGGTCGAGTCGCCAGTCGATCGTGCATTGGCGTTTGTACACACGCCACTCGTTGGTTTTGATGTTGCGTCGCGCGCAAACAGCGTCGCGTCGAGCATGAGTACGTGGCCCTCGGTGCTGAACACGACCTGCGACGACTTGAGCGGCCGCGTGGTCTGTTGCTTGTGCGGCAGTGTGCAGAACTGTGGAGTATCAGCTGTACTGCTGTTGATACTGATGCTGTTGATGCCGCAACTGATGCTGTTGATACCGCAGTTGTTGATACTGTTGATACCGCTGTTGCAGTAGCCAGCAGTTGCATCTGCTACTGCCGCCACCACTTTACTCGTGTTCCTAGCAGCAGCAGCATTGCTACTGACAGGCACCTGTGCGATCGGTAGACTCGGGACAATGACATCGACGTCGTCGCTAAAGAGCAAGTACAGATACTTGACGGTCTCGGCCAAGAAGAAGCTGTCCATGCGGTCCTCGACTGCGAGTGTGTGGATGTTCCCGACCGCTGCGTACCCGCACGCGACGCGCGAGACGCGCTCAATGTCTCGCAGGATCCGGCGCCCGAGTTTGAGGTACTTGTCGTCGCGCGTCGCTTGGTACAAATGGTACGCGCTCTCAATGAGCTCGGGCCGCAGCGGCGACGTCGTTGCCCAGCTCACGACGCGGCCGCCGCGATCTGCAAGGTCAACGAGCTCGGGCATCGCGCCAAACTTGTCGTAGAGCTGCACGAGCGGCGCGTGGCTCCGAATCGCACTCGCGACGTCACCGGCGAGTACTTGGAGCCCGGGCCAGAACGCCTGGAGCGCCGACACGCGCTGCGACCGCACGACGCGCCGACCGGCGTGCATGTCGACTTCAATGTGCACGTCATTCGGCTGCTTGACGTGCGTCTCTACCGCTTTGTAGCTTGCTGTAAACATGTCGAGCCACGCGCGGTTGCCGCTCACGACGTGGTACTTGAGCAGGTACTCGACGAACGAGTCGAGGCCGGCGCCGATGCCGACGTGCGAGTGGATCCAGTCGCCGGACACAACGTCGATCGCACTGCCGAGCAGGTCGAGATCGGACCGACGGCGCCAGAGCGCGAGCACTGCATCGCGTGCTTTCGCTTCAAACACGGACAGTCCCGAGAGCCGTGAGAGGTACGACAGCTCGACGAGCAGCGACCCGGCTGCTGCCGGGCACGTGAGCGTCGGTGTGCCGGGCACGACGCCGTGGCGCAGGTTCACGCGGTGCACTGGCAGGCCCGTGGGCGTGTCGAACGCTGGGAGCAGCCGCGTTGCGAGGTCGACTGCGAGCGCAAGCAGCTCGCCATTGTATTCGTGCGGTGCGAGGATCCCGAGGTGCACCGGTGACGCGAGCATGTGCGCCGACACGAGACCGCCGACGACGCGGATCGTGCTCTCAAAGACCGAGACCGTCACGTCACGGTCGAATGACACGTGGTCGATCACACGCTGCACGGCGCGTGCAAATTCGTCGCGGTCCCCGACGATCGCGAGCATGTCGAGCGAGTCAATGAGCGTGAGCGAAAAGCCGCCGAGCACGTCGTCGAGGTCGCCGCGCTCGCGCTGGTCCCAGCGCCGACCTTCGCACGACAACGGCTTGAGCTCGTCCCATGGGAACGCGTGCTCCATGTAGTTGTGATACCCGTGGTAGAACATCTTACGCGCCTGCTGCTGCCAATACCGCCGCTCTGACACGTGCATCTTGGCGTCTGCACTGCCGCTCGGAAGAAGCAGCAGTAGCGTGAGCAGCGCAGCGAGCACTGTATACGTGCGAAGCATCGATCGCGAGAACTGAGCGCGTGGCAGCGCCATCGTCGCACTGCTGTCGACCGCTTGCAAATGCACGTAGTCGCGAGGAAACGAGTGGGAGGGTACGACGTGACGTGACGCAGCGTGACGTGAGCGAGCAAGAGACACGAACTCGCAGCGGTCTCGTCGTCCACGGTAGCAGCAGCAGCAGCAGCACACTGCGCGCTGCTGAGCGTCGTTGTCGTCGTCGTCGAGTGAGCTCTTGCGGGCAGAGCTGCTCGTGTTGTCCTTTCTCGCGCACGTGGCGCAAGCAGAACTGCGGAATAGCGTAAGCTGTA
>JAADWX010000894.1:0-12850 GCA_023336405.1 Globisporangium echinulatum | reverse complement strand
GAGGCTGCGACGACGGGTGCCGCGACGACATCAGCGGCACTGTCGACAACATCAGCGACGCAAGGAGAGGCCGTACATCGTCGCTCATCGCTGTCTTTGTCGACGCTGGGCAGTGGTGCCGCGGGTGTGTCTAGCGGCGGCAGTGCTTCCGTCACTGTTGACCATTCTGACGATGTAAGCATTGACATTGCATCGAGCCTGCTGTCATTGCAGTGGAACGGACATCGCGCCGACGATGATGGTGTTGCTCGAGCAGCTGCGGCTGTTGACGACAGTTCTCGAATCGAACGACGAAGTTTACATGGCGTCGCGGTCGAATCGGTTGCCGCTGCCGCAGTCGTGGCTGCAGCAGCTCTGAACAGCTCCAGCAACACTGCTGATGCGAGCATTGATCGCACTTCATTGCGACTATCAACGTCACCAAGTCGTGCCAGCGGATGGAAGCCTCCACGTGCGCTTGTGCCTGCCGTAGAGCCTGTTGCAGTCGTCGAGCCGGCTGTTCCGTCGCGACGTGCAGCATCGACGTCGCACGGTAACAACAAGCGGTTCCGCCCACCAATCCCGACGAAGCCGGTCGCTGATGTAGCAACTGCAGCAGAGAGCAATGCTGTGAAACGACCTCGGAGCGAGGAGCCAGTGACATCATCGATGTCCGCACAAGCGCTAATACCAGCACGACCGCCATTACGACCACCAGCACCATTACGACCGCCATTACGAGCACCAGGACAACTACTAACACGAGCACCAGGGCCAGGACGACTACAAGCACGAGCACCATTACGACCTTTTGCACGGCCGCCAGCACGACCACCGGTACCTGCACCAGCACCGGTACCAGCACGACCTCTAGCATCAGCATCAGCATCAGCACCGACACCGACACCGACACCGTTGTTCCCGCACACAGAGGAGCTGAAGATATCGTTCAAGATGCTGCAGTCGATGATGCGTGCGTCAGTGTCTGCCGTCACTCCGAGCGACATGGATAGAGACGCGTGTTCCGTGGCGACGCATCGCGAGACGCTCGAGCGCATCACTGCTGCGACTGCAGTCGATGTCGTGTTTGTGGTCGGCGCGAGCGCGCATCGAAGTGGCAGTGCGCTTCAGACGGTGCTGCTACGCCAGAGCCATGTACAGCCAGACACTACTGCTGCAGCGCTCCACGGCCCAGACGAGATCTACAACGAGATGGTGTCGAAGAAGTTGCTGTCCGTGTCGAACGGTGCAACAGCTGCGTGGTTCCAGAACCACTATCGCTGGGTCGTCTGGAAACTCGCGTCAATGGAGCGCGCGTTCCCGCTGCTGTTGCTGCGCAAGTACCTCACAAAGGCGCAAGTGATGTTCCAGATCCATCGGCGGTACCAGACCGACCTGTGCGCCGTGCGGCGATCGATCGTGAAGAAGATCCTGAACCGTGACGCGAGCTCCGTGTCGTGCATGGTGCTGTGCGTCGCATGCGTGATCCCGTTCCCCGTCAATCGTGACGAACACGCCGACTTAACTTTGCCCAAGCACTGGAACCTCGGGCTCGTGCTCACGGACGGCTGGTACAGCGTCTACGGCGTCGCAGATCTAGCGCTGAGCGAAGCGATGTGGAAGACACACAAGCGACACGCGCTCGTCGGTTCGAAGCTCGTGGTCTGGAACGCGCAGCTGCAGAACTCGACCGACGGCGTCGATCCGCTCGAGTGCGCTGTTGCCGCCGACCCGTGGCGCCATCCACTTGTGGAGAAAGAGGAGCTGTCGCGCTGGCCGTACTTGAAGCTCCAGTTCAACAGCACACGGCGCGCTACGTTCGGCACGCCACTCGGACTCGAGCGCGTCGATGGCAGCTGCCGTCGCGCAGGTGCGGGACCAATGCCAAAGATCGCAGACGAGCGCTCACTTCTCGGCTTTGCGTTGCTTAAGAGTGTGCCGCTGCGAACGGTTGAGGTTGGCGGTGGCATGGTCCGCGCCGCGCGCGTGCTCATCCTGCGCATCTCGCCCGTGCTCCATCTGCAACCAAAGGACCATACGCTCGGTCCGCGCATCCTGTGCGACGAACACCTGCAGCTGTACTACGACGTGCGCGCTGAGATTGCGCGGCTGCGGCGCGACACGGGGTACGAGAACGAGCAAGAGATGGAGGAAGCGATCGAGCGCTTTGGTGCATTCGAGCAGCTTGATGCGCTGCCGCCACCGACGCCATTTGTCAAGTTTGACGTGCTCTGCACGCACGAACTGTCGTCGTCATTCGAACGACACGGTCGGCAGCAGCGACAGTGCTTTGGCGTGCTCACGATGTGGCGGCCATCGCAAGATCTACTCGCAGGCCACTTGATCGAAGGACGCGAGTACTTTGCGAGCAACCTGAACGTGAACTGGAAGGTCTCGGGCGGCGCGACTGCAGCGTCCGACTTTTTGCGGCTCAGCACGACAAAAGGGAGTCGCTTCGAGCTCGCTGTGAGTGATGACAATGCCGACAGTGACAGCGACGATGCGGGTGAATCGCGCGCAGATCGTCTCGCGAAGCTGAAACGCGCACTGTCGACGCGCTGCTGCGTGGACATCCAAGACGCGATCGACCGGCTCCGCGCGGCTGCTGAGGACGGCTCGGTGACGAACGAGCGCCGCATGGTCGTTGACGTCTGCGTGTACGTGCTGCAGACGACGGATGCGACGCCTGTTGACGACACGACGAAGCGCGACGCCAAGCTGCCGAGTAGCGACGAGAGCGACATCAAGAGCGAACAGCACGCATTTGTCCAGCATGTCTTTGTGACCGATGCGAGCGCCAAGATCTTGAGCATCCGCGTGACGAGCACGAACGTCTCGATCGCATCTGCCAAGCCTGCACCGCCGTCGTCCACGATATCGCGCGCTGCGCGTGTTGGCACGTCGTTTGTGTTTCGCCGCGGCAATCGGAGCGTCTGGCAAGAGGGCTCGATCGTGTGCGTCGCCGGCCTCGAGGTCTCGCACTTTGACGAGCAGCTCGGCGTGCTCGACTGCACGCTCGTCGAGAGCGCGCAAGTGATGACGCGTCCGTCCCAGAAGTCGCACTTTTTTGACCCGTGGCAGGCGCTCACGGCGCGATTCGGTGCTGCAGACTCGACTGCAAAGCGCTCGACAGTGAATCGTTCAAGTGACACGCGCGACGCAGCGCTTCGCACAGCAGCAGAGCTCAAGAAGTATGTCGATCGACGCATCCTGCAGACCGAGTTCGTACCGACGCAGACCGACGCGGACGAGATCGAGGCCGAGCGCCTCACGCAGGACTTTACGGCGCACGAGCTGAGCTTCTACAAGGACGCGCCACTCGAAGCACCCGTGCTGCGCGAGCCGCAGCGTGCAGCTTGGCGCGGTCATATCGTCAAGCTCCTTGCAATGCCGAGCACCAAGAGCGGGTTCCCGCACGAAATCGTTGCGCTCGCGATCGTCGAGCTCGAGCCGTCGAGCGAACCGGCTGCAAAAGCGACCGACCGCGCGCCGTCGCGGCTCCAGACCGTGTACTTGTCACATGCAATCGCGCTTGCGTTGCTCGAGCAGCTCAGTGGCGCAGGATCACGTGGTTCGCACATGCACATCGAGCACGAGCAGCTCGCGGACAATGAAGTTGTCGCACGTGTGCTCGAGCAGCTTACAGCGGTTCACGATCGCAATGCGGTGTGCACGTTCAGTGACTCGCTGCTGCCGCTCGCGATCGAAGCGCGTCTTGAAACGAACGAGCGGCTACTAAACAGTTGCTTGGACTGGGAGCGCTTGCACGCAACGTACTGGTGTGTCGAGCGCATCGCGATCGATAGCTGCAGCAACAACTTCAAGCGCTCGATGTAGCGATGAGGTGTCTTAGCGACTCAAACGAACGACGTCGGATCCAGATGCTCAAAATAGCGTCCAATCCAGTGTATGAATAGCAGAAGGCCATCATCATGGGACGATGGTAGCAAGTAGCACTTGCTCGACTGCAAGCATTTGCGATTCCGAACTACTCGAGCTACCGCACAAGCCATTTGCTTGCTCGATCGCTTGATCTCGTAGCGCACGAAGCCGCTGCTTCTGTCTCGACGTGCTTTTGCCTCGACGCAATGCCGTCTGCGAGCAACAAGAAGAAGCAGCGCGAGGAGGAGGCGCTGCGGCAGCGCGAGAGCGGCTTTAGCCTTGCAGGTGTTCATCACGAGCGCCTGCCCGAGTACAATGCGCTCGTGGACCGGAACTTGCGGCACCACTTTGAGAACCGAGCGCTACAGGGTCACTTGAGCGACGTCGGACTGATCGACCAGCGCGGCCGCGTCGTCGACCTCGAGCGACAGAAAGCCAAGCTCTCGATCATCGAGCAGGAGTTTCGCATCGCCGAGCAGATCGAGCGGCGACGGTCGCTCGACGAAGACGAGATTCGCCGGCGCGTCCAGATGAAGCGCCACGATGCGCTCCACGACGCGCGGCAGCGCGAGAAGCTCCAGCAGCTCAAGGAAGAGAAGAAGATTGCACGCGAGATCGTGCAGGCCGCCAAGGGCTACGCGTCGGTCACGAAACCGAGCGTGCGCTGACCGACACTGTGTGGCCTATACGCTCCATGAGCGCTCGAACAGCTGCAGCCACAGCCACTGCCACACAAACACATACGCTCATCCATCCAGTGCGTACACGCTCATTCTCGCAGTGTCTGCCATTTACAGTCGTATGTCTGGTCTACCGATTGCTCATCCACGACCAAGCACTACGACCAACTTTGTAGCGGGTCTACTCCGCACACACGTCGCTCAGTCGACTGCTTTCTGCAATGGCGTCGCGAATGCAAAGCGCGAGCTGTCTTGACTGCTACTATTTGCGATGTCACTACCAGCACACACTTCAGCAAAGTTCTGGACGCAGCCGCGGTCATACGGGTTGTAGAACTCGTCCATGGGCGTGCGCAAGTACGGGTACTTGTCCTTGTTGAACACTTCGTTCGTCGTGAGGTTCGCGGCGACGTTCCGGAGCTGCAGTGCGAGCAGCACGGTCGTTGGGAGGCCGAACAACAAAGCGCAAAAGAGCGTGACGCCATGGACGATCCGCAGCAATAGCGTCGACGTTGCGCTCGCTGTCTGCGCCCAAAGTGGCTGCTGGAGCGGCAGCCATTTGAATGGCGATACTGACGATACTGACGATGTTGACACTGATGCATGCAGTGGCAAGTGCCCAAACAGAATCGCAGCTGCGAGCGCGCCAACAAACGCGCAGAAGATCGCGAGCGCGCCGAGGAAGACGAGGAAGCCGCCGTGGTTGCCAACTCCAATGCAGTTGTTGAGCCACGGACAGTGGTGGTCGAACCGATGGACGCATCGGCGGCACGACGCGCAGTGCTTTGACCGCAATGGCTTGCGTGTCACGCACGTTGGACACGGCACGGCGTTGCTCTCGGACGCGAGGAGTGAGTACGCTGGCTCGTGCGTTGACACGACGTACCCGGGGTCTTTGAGCCACACGTACGTGTAGAGCGCACACGTCACGCCGCAAAGGCCGAGCGACGCGAGTGCGGCCGGTAGTGGCGCTGCAAGCGTCGGGATCGCAAGCCGGAGCGTCAGGACTTCAGCCGTTAGCACCATCAACCAGAAGAACACGACCGTTGCACCATTGCGCGACATCCACGCGACGAACCGGTCGGACGCGCCGGCTTTGAGTGCTGCGACGGTGTCAAAGTGCGCACCCTGGCGTGCAATCTCAAGCGCTGTGCGGCCGTGCTTGTCGCGTGCGTGGAGCGGCGCGCCTTCGAGCACGAGCTGCTTGGCGAGGAACGCGTCACCGAGCGCGCTCGCAATCATGAGTGGCGTCTGGTCCTCCGAGTCGCGCACGGTCTGGCTCGCGTGGTACCCGACGAGGAGCATCGCTGTGTACTGGAAACCCTCAAAGACTGCCCAGTGCAATGCGGTGGCGCCGCGCGCGTCGCGCTGGTCGACGTCGGCGCCGCGATGCACGAGCAGACTCACAAACGCCGCGTTGCCGGTACTTGCTGCGTAGTGCAGCGCAGTCATGCCCGACGAGTTGCGCGCATTGAGGTCGGCGCCGTTGTCGAGCAGTACAGTCGCACAGGCGACCGACGTGCAGAGCATGAGCGCTGTTGCGCTGTGTTTCGAGTCGCCGCACTTGCTGTCGATCACGTCTGCAAACGAGCCGATGCTGCGACATGTCACACCTCCTGGTTGGCTCGAGCAAAACTTCTTGGCGATTGCGACCAAGTACTCGACGAGCGTCGGGTGGTCGTACAGCACAGCGAGGTGCAACGCGTTCATCTGGTGCCGCGCTTCAAACGTCGTGAGTAGTCGGACGACAGCAGCGGACACGACTTGTGCGCTATTGGTGTTGCTAGTGCTAGTGGCGACGGTTGCTGCTGCTGTGCGTTCGGCGTGGCGCACAGCGATCTCGACGGCATTCTGCGCCTGGATGTAGTCGCCCTTCATGCACGCCGAGCAAAGGAGCTTGGACGGCGACGCAAAGTACGTATAGCGCTCGCCAGTCTCGTCGCTGTTGTCAGCGTCAGCGTCAGCGTCGACATCGTCGTCGTCGTCAAACACGGCGTCAGCAGCATCGGCATCACCATTCGCACCCGCATCGCCATTGCCAGTGGCAGCAGCAGCGATCGCGCCGCGTGTCGACGCAAACGGAGACGCACGATGTGCGTTGCTCGCATGGATCAGCTCAGCGAGGTTCGCAGTGCGTGGCGACGCAAAGCTTGCGCGAGTGCCAGCCTCATGGAACGGCGAGAACGGCGACGTTGACGGCGACGCCGCTGCGTATCCGGGCGAGAGCAGCTGCGAGCTGTGGTCGTCCGAGCTCGTCTGGCTCGTCGACGGGATGAGCGGTGTGAGCTCAGTTGCGTGCTCGAGCTGTGTTGCACCTCCAGCATTGCTGTTGTTGTTGTTGTTGCTGCTGCTGCTGCTGGACTTGAGGTGTGCAGCTACAGCGCCAACAGCAACGCGCGACATCGCACTTGCACTGCCTGTTGCTGGTGCTGTCGCAGTGCGAGCACTGTCTGGTGATAGCGATGGCTGCTGCGCACGCAGAGTGAAGCGTTTAGCTCCGGCTGCGACGCTCTCGCGGCGCTGTACGCTCCACTGCGGCGCCTTTGACGGCGGTGGTGGTGGTGGTGGTGGCGTTGGCTGATGCATGCTCAGGCGTTGCGAGCAACAGAAGCAGCGCAAAACAGCTCAGTCACAAAATCTTCGCTGCTCAACATGAGTTGTGCACTGTGTATACAAATGCAAGATAGTCAATGGTCGATTGTGAGCCTATAGACGCACGTGATTCAGCGTCTCACGTGCAAAAATACCGAAACTGGCATGTATCGTCAAATTATAAAAGTATACTGTCAGCATATCGAAATTACATTTGAATCTTCATTTCTTGCTCGAAATATGCGGGACAGGATTGCTGTTCCAGCTGTTGCAAGCAAGTACACTTGCAAAATGTATGTGACCCATCACCAAGAGTTTCGAGCACAAAACATTGCCTGCAACACACTCAAACGTGGTGCATGGATTCGGCGTTTTGTTTATGGAGTGGTCCACGCGGCACTGCGAGGTGCTATCGCGCGTGTTTGGCCCAATCCGCGTCATTCATTGTCGCTTTTCGAGCCTCAGCCTCGGAGCTCGACACGCCCCACATCCGCGCAAGCTCTCCTCTCTCTCCCTCGCTCCAAGCACCACTGCACAACGATGGCCGACCACGCTGCTGCAACGCCCGCCCCTGCTGTCTGGGACGAAGAGACGCAGACGTTCCACGGCGGCCAGGACTGGAAGTTCCTCACAAACTTTGCCGAGGACTTTAGCGTCACGACGAACGGACTCGGTACGCCGGCGGGTGCGCTCGCAGCAGCTGCTGCGTCGATCATCTCGATCCACCACTACCCGCCAGCCGACTTCCAGCCAGCGATCAGCCACCTCGCCGAGTTCCTCTGGCCCGGCGCGTCGTGGCAGCAACACCTCGACCTGCTGCTCATGGGCAACGGCGCGTCCGAGCTCATTGACCTCGTGATCCGCAGCGTGCAGCCGGGCGGCTGGCGCCCGGGCGGGACGCTCACGCAGTACAAAGAGTACGAGCGCTCGAGCAAAGCCGACGGGCGCGCGACGCTTGCGTGGGACGACAAGACCGCCGCGCTCACGTGCATGGTGAACCCGACGAACCCGACGGGTGACTACCTCGACGTTGACGCAATGAAGGCGTACATTGAGACGCACTGTCCGGACAACCACACGATCATCGTGGACGAGAGCATGCAGCCGTGGATCGGCCCGCACTGGCGCGACGACAGCCTCATCCACCAGCGCGAGTGGGTCGCACACCTCGCAGCAACGCGCAAGATCAACGTCTGGGTCATGACGAGCTGGACGAAGATCTGGTCGTGCACGGGCTTGCGCATCGGCAGCGTCGTGGCGCCAACTGCTGCGCACGCAGCTGCGATCAAGCGCAAGCAGGTGCCGTGGTCGGTCAACACGATGGCGCTTGCGTTCGTCTCGGCGGTTGTCAAGGACGACGCGTACATGCAAAAGACGTGGGAGGTCACGCCCGTGTGGCGCGCGCACATTGTTGCGGAGTTAGAGACGCGCTTCCCGCACTGGACGGTCCACGGCCAGCCGTTTCTGTCGTGGATCTGGGTCGACACGAAATCGGCGGCGACGAGCGAACGCGCGTGTGCGCTCGCAAAGCAGCACGGCGTGCCTGTGCGCTCGGGCAAGCCGGGCTACGAGCTCCCGACGTTTGTGCGCGTCGCAGTGCGGAATCCGCAGCAGACCGCTGTGCTGCTCAAGGCGTGGGAGACGCTCGAGTAGGAGGTGGCGTCGATGCCTGCGCGCTAGCGTTGCGTTGCAGATAAAGAGTGGCGAAGGAGCGACATGCGACCATCGAGTGCGCTGTCGCTCTATCGTTCGCTCGAGCGTCTTTCATAGATTTGCACCATCTTGCAACTGGCACGCAGCTGCTCTTGCTGTTGTTGCAACAGCGTTACGTTGCTCATAATTGCTACAGCAACGAAAACAACATCCCGCAACGACTTGTGCAATGAATTGCACTGCGCAATTGTTTATTGTTTGTGTGCTTGTGCTCAACCAAGTGCGTGTTGCCAGCACACGTTCCTGCTGGTCACTGCCATGCTCTGTATGTATCTGCTATCGTACTATTCGCGCTCGAGCGCCATGCGGCTATCGAGGCGCTTGAACTTGCCCTCCCAGCCGCGGATCACGTCCATGTACTTCTCAATCAAATCGTGCTTCTCGTTCAGCTCGCTCTCGAGGTTCACGATCTCCATCTCGAGCTCGCTCTGCTGCTGCTGCTGCTGCGCAGACTCAGTGCTCCCGGTTGCAGTCGCCGCGTCGTTGAGGAAGAGCAGTTCGATCTGCTTCGCATGCAAAAAGAGCTCTTCGAGTCGCGCCTCGATCTCCATCGTGTCGGCTGCGTCCTGTTGCACGGGGTTGAATCGGCAGTGCGGCGGGTACTGGATCGGCGGACACACGAGCGACAGCGCTTTGGCAAACGCGCTGTTCATCTGCGTGAGGTACTGCTCGCCCGGTGCAGTAGACGCCGACGCCCCAGTCGCGAGCAACAGTGCTGACGGCGCAGCAGTAGCGGCTACAAGCGCTGCGGGGTTTGGGTTCGTCACAGCCGTGGCGTTTGCGCCGCTTGTCGCCTCTGTCTTGATCTCCATGCTCGCTCGTATGCGTGTTCACCTCGCCTCGCCTTGCGACTGATTGACTGACTGACCTCTCCAGACTCGATTCTTGCAGATCTGCTATTTGAGCGGAAATCCGCAACCAAGCACGCACAAAGTATGTGGATGCGAGAATGCATGGCAATTCTGACAACAGTATACATACACCAAGTAGACGTTGCGATTCTGAACTGCGGACACCTACAAGCTCCATCGTATCTGCTCGAACGAGCGTCGTCGCATTGCTACCACCTGCTATCACCTGCCGATGCGAGTGCACAGCATCTAGCACTACCCAATCACTCACTCACTCAGCGTGGTTCGTCGTCACGATCAGACTGCTCGTGTTTCGCCGTCCCGAGTGCACGCTCACGCTGTACACGAGCAGGCTCTGGCACCGCGTGCACGCATGCTGCTCGGTCGTGTTTGTAAAGCCACAGACGTCGCACGTGACACCGACGCTCGCCGGCACGAGCACTGGGAGCCCATCGCGGTACGTGCGAGTGACCCCAAGCGCGCTATCAAGGGCGCGCCAGAGCGGCTCGGCGAGCGGACACGCGACTTCGCCGCCGAGGATCTGTCGCGCAGTCACGTTGCGGCCATACAACTTGGCGTTGAGCGACCGGCGCGTGCAGATCACGGCGCTCGTGAGGCCAATGCCGCCGTAGAGCCCAACGCTGTGGCTGTACGAGTAGTTTGGCGCAATGCCGCCGCGGCTGAGGTTCACAGCAGCGCTCGCAGCGCGGCCGATCGGTCCGACGGCGAGGTCGAGCTCCGAGCCGAGCTGGACCTGCCCGTTGCGCGTAAACACTTTGACAGCGCTGCGTGAGCTCAAGATGATCATGTAGTTGACCATCTCGCCGCCCGCCATCATGCCAAAGCCGAGACCGCCGGAACTCACAAAAGACGGCGCCGACCACCCGGCCGGTGTGCGCGACAGCACAAAGCCGTTGCCGACCTTGCCGGAGAACAGAAAGCCGACTTTGTAGACCGTGAGGAACACGAGACCGTTCGCTTCAATGAGGAGCTCCAATGGGATCGACTGGTCTTTCAACACTTTCGGTGACAGGAACGTCTCGACGACCTTGACCGCGTTCGCGATCTCTTTTGCGAGCTTGCCCGACGCCTTTGTGTCGATCGTGTTGGTGGTAGTGGTGTAGTGCGAGCGTGGCACAGCCCACGAGTTTGATCGGTCGCGTAGTGCAGCTGCATGGGCTACTGAGCTGGTTGGGTGGTCCGCTGCGACCTGTTGCTGTGCGGGTGGTGCGTCAAAGACGGTCGTGTCGCGGAAGCCCGAGAAGAAGTTGGCGTCTGCTGTGTCGGCGCGTGCGAGCGATGAAGTGCGCGCATTTGTGCTTACGGTTGTTGCTGTTGTTTGCGGCTGACCTTGCTGGACGATGAACGACTTGCGTGACGGCAGCCGTGCAGGTTGCGACGGCATTGACGCGCCATTGCTGTTGCTGCTCATTGCGTGCGACGACGAGAGGAAGCTGTTGCTTCGATTGTTGCTGCTGTTGCCATTGCTATTGCTGTTGCCAGGCATTGGACCGCTGCTACTGCTCGTCGAGGATGGCGCCTGCATCGCGCGCGCACTCAGCTCCGTCAGGTCGATCAAAGGCAAATGTGTGTGTGCTCAGCCGCGTCCTCTCTGGCTCGCTCGATCAACTGTGTGTTTGGCCTGTCTATGATAGCAAGTGAGAGAGAGCGAGTGTGATGAAATTTCACTTGCGTTCAGTATAGCGCATATTTTCTGGCAATGCACGCGATTCTCTGGCAACTACTTGGAATGAGCGGCTCATACAGCTCCGAGCGCATGGGCAGTGCGTCGCGAAGCCTGTGCAGACGCATTTGTGACTCGATGTACACGACGCTCACACGCAAGGACGAACGAACACACAGCCGATGGCAAATAAACTCTTTCATGTTGCTGCTTTTTTGTTCGTTCATTAGCTCTCTCTCACTCGAGCGCAATCGTGCACACGACTGCTGCTGTTGCAACCGCTTCACGTTCCTTTGTCATCTCCCATTGTCGAACGCAACGTCCTTCGTCAGGCACAACAGTCGACGCACAGCAGCAGAAGCGTCGATCACAGGCGCGCGCTTGAGAGCGAGCGACACATTCCGCGATTGCGTCGCACTGCGCTCTCTGTACCGCCCCTGCTCCAAACGTGCGCACGCACAGACACAGGAACGCTGTCTAGCTCCAGTGCTCGCGGTGGTGCTCATCGTTCGCAGCAACGGCCCACTTGACCGTGCCGACAAAGAGCAGCGCCGACGGAATGAGCACGGCGCCGTTCTCGCGGATCTTGCGCACGGTCTTCTGCGGGATCGTGTTGATCAGGCTGCGCACGGGGCTGATCTCGTACGGCGACAGGTGGCGCGTCATGCGGCCCTTCTCGACGCCGTGCTTGGCCCACCACTTCATGAGGTTCACGTTCGGACCCATGATGCTCGCTAGTGCTGCTTCAAATGCTGGTGGTCTGCGCGTGCGGCGGATTCTGTGTGTGTGGAGGAGGCGTTAGGGAGGCGAGCGATTTGTGGCCCAACAAAGAAACGGAGCGTCCCGATTATAGGAAATATGCGGAACGGACGGGACGAATATTTTTGATCGGGACCAAAACGTTTTAAAACAACGAAAACTATCAAATATAACATTTTTGCATCGAAAGAAAAAGAGAGTACATAGATAACCGTCATAAAATAGATGTCGAATAGTGTACGAATACGTAAGTATCATAGTTTATAACATACATATGTTGTTTTTGAAAATATGTTCATTCAAGTCCGACACGTGATATATACAGACAAAACCCTCAAATTGAAACATCAGCATTATCACACATCCCGTCCAAAACGATACGAACGAATTTCAAAGGCAAATGAAATTATTGTCTTTGATAATGATAACAAAGCAAGTCAATTGACTGGTTCAACACAGCCACAACTGCAATGGCCTACACAAGACTGACTCAAGCCCAGAAGAGCGCCATGCGCAAGCAGCTTGCCGAGTCTGCAACCATGTCGCACAAGCAATTCGCACGATGGACAACTAGTAAGTTCAAGCATCCGCAACCGCCATCGCGTACGACCATCCACCGCATTCTCAGAGAGCAAGATGACAGCTCTCGCTTGCCATCGAGCAAATCGACACTAGCTGTGACGAGCTCAACTCTTGACGACAGTCTTGCT